>CM060680.1:144043268-144251979 GCA_030686995.1 Artemisia argyi | reverse complement strand
AGCTGGACGTGGAACAGTACGGATCTCAGATCCGACTGTTGGTGCAGAACGTCTACGAGGTCTTCGAGGTTTCTGAACCAGCTCACGTAATGGGCTAGTGGACCTTGAAGAACGAGTGCGCATGCACTAGGGATAAAAACTTTTTGGACAATATTTTTGTTATCGTCCCGTAATCCAGACTCGTTTCTCTTCAAGAATCACCTTAAAAGAAAACCGAATCAGAAAATGTTACGATATGGTTTTGTTGTTTTTAACTTTTTTTGGTGTTTTAACACTTTAGGAAAAGTGTTAATGACTTTTTTAGGTGTTTTGATTTTGAAAATATTCACAAGTGATGGTATTTGTACAGTGAGTGAGGTGAGATAACACTAATCTCGAAAGATGCTACAGAAACGCGCACACCTCCCCGGCAGCGGCGCCATAAATTGATTGAGCCCGAACCACCTAACTTATATTGACCAATGAATGGTCAACAAAGTCAAATAGCCTAGATCAATACTCCGGGTAATATAAGGTATCACCGGGTCGTTAAATCCTGTTGAGGTGTGAAATGTAACTTTAGCGTGCTTTGTGATCGGGTGTTTATTCACAGAAAGAGTTTATGATCAGAATTATTTGGAAATTATAAACAAATATAGCTTAGGAAAGCTACGTGATTGATTACGGGAATTTGGATTACGAAGATTTGAGCTAAAACTTAAAAACGTACGTTTTTAATTAAAAAACGTATACAGACGCACAAAACAAAAAGTACAACTGAAGGATGGGAAGGGTTAAAAGTGTAAAATTGATATTTTTACAATCCTAATAGTTAAAGAAAATTTTAAGAAAAATAAAAATTATTTTTACACTATTTAATTATTTATTATTAATGAATTACTAATTATCTATTAAATACTAATTAAACTAATTCGAATTATTAAAAATACTAAAAAGACTTATAAAATTAAGAAAAATTTTATAAATCTAATTAACCATCATGGGAATCCTAAAAAATTATAAAAAGTTAATTTTATGTATTTTTAAACTAATTAACTAATTATTATTCTATTTATTAATTAATATCTAATTAAACTATTTAAATTATGAAAACTATTAAATGAACAGTAAAAATTCTAGAAAAATTTATAAAAATGTTTTAACTAAAATAAAAGCTATAAAACTTATAAAAACTAGGTTATACTATATAAAAACTAATTATACTATTTAATTGATTAATATTAATTAAAACTAAATTAAACTAAAATTAATTAGAAATACCACTAAAAGACAAAATAAAAATCTGGAAAAATTTGTAAAATTATTTTAACCTAAAATATAATTGTTAAAAATATAAAAGTGATATATTACTTAGAAATAAATTAAAAAGAAAAATAAATTGATAAATCCTATTAAATAGAAGCTATCACTATTTTTAAAATTGGTTTTTTGGATTTTTTCTTTTTCTAAACTAATAATAAACTAAAAACAACTATTTTTACTGAAAACACTTTTGATTTAACCCAAAGAATAAGCACTTAAAGTGCTTATTATACCCACAGTTGACTTTTGTTGACTGTGGAGTATTTTAAGCTCAAATGGTAGAATGTGGGGTCCACACTGATCAAACTTGATTTCACTGAGTCCAATGAACAATAATAAGCAACTTACAACCAACAAATGAGCCTGAGTAAGCCAAAAAGCTTCAATAAGCACTCGACAATATAGTGACTGATGCAGTTTTTGGGACAAAGTTTTGGGCCAAAAATAGGTGGGGTCCACTAGCCTATGGGTCAAACAAAGGGTTCAAAAACACTCCCTGGTAGGAGGGGGGTTGAGGGAAACCAAGAACAATGGATATGGACCACTGTAGTTGCCACAAACCACCACCAAAGTGGTGGTGGTGACTGAGGTATCTGAGAACAGGGCAGATGTATGCCCTGCAGGTCACTTTGTGGCCTTGTGGGGCCCACCAAACAAAATTCTAAAAATCTGATAAAATTCACAAAAATTATCAAGGTGGTAAAGAGTAAGCATGCCAAATATCAGACCCTAGAACCTTAAACCCAACAAGTTACAAACCTTCAAAGATTGCTCAAAACCCACTAGACTGCTTTTGACTTTTGAAGAGAATTGAACACTTTGTCTTTTTTGAGATTTGGCTTGATCTAATCAACTGAAATTAAGTTTGTGAGTTAACTTAGGACTGAAATATGTTAAAACACTGACTTGTCTAATGGAATGATAGGATTTGGGACTCAAAAAACCACCACAGTTAACTGTGGTGGTATGATTTTTATAATTTTGACTTTTCTCTATCAAAACCAAGTTTTTATGACTTTAATGAACTTCTATACCTTAAATAGACTTGTAATAAACAAGAACTACCAATATACCTGAATGAAACTCAGTGGATTCCCTTATTCCAAACACCCCTTAAAAACATTGAAGGCATGCATTTCTAGCTTTTTAACTGATTTAAGCTGCAAATATCAATCTCAGTAGCTATTAATGATAATCTAGGTTCATTTAGACTCAAAAACACCACCATTAACAGCTTGTACTCATGAATCACCATAATACACTTTTTTGACATCTAAAATGAACATGTGATGACATGTGTTCAAATCTATGAAACATGAACTAAAACTTAACTACTTAGCTAAATTAAGTTAGAATAAGCACAAACAATTAACAAAGAAACACAATAACTAATCAAAACATATTATGCAAAGATCTCAATAGGAATAAACATTCTAGAACTAAGAAAGTGGAACCTCAATCTCTGGCAGAACCAGAGTTTCTTTAAACTGCTACAAGCTCTAGCTTGTTGTAAAACAAGCTAGTGAAAGTCCATCTTGCCATATCCAATACTGGCAACTTCCTTAGCTTCCCAAGTCTTATGCATAGGTACCCTTGAGATGTATCATTGATTTCTTTTTCTTTTCTTTTTTTTCTTTTTATCCTTTTATTGTTATCTCAGATGTTTAAGAGCTTAGGGGTGACTATTTCAACAATTCAATCATTAAATACACAAGCATGATCTTTACTGATAAAACTTCACCATTTTCATTAAAATTTAAAAAGAGTACAAGAGTTTGAAACAAGTAGTGAAATACTTGTATTAACTTAAGAAAACAAACTACAAATTAAACTTTTACTGGAAAAATAAATTCAACATTAATACATTAAAACTAAAAAATATTACACACAGCTTCATTCCATCCTTGCACCTTTTATTCTTGAAACTCTAGGGTTTTGGAGACCTCCTGAGCACTTCCCAAGTTGATTCTTGACCATAGGATCAATTCACTCTTAATCTTGACCTTCGATTAGTTTTGGCGCCAAGATGTAATTTGGCGTTTTCCCTGATTATTTGAAGCCAGAGGGGTAATTTTGTTTGTTTGTGTTTGTTTGGTGCATAGGGGGGGGGGGGGGGAAAGAGTGTGACAGAGGAGAAAAGGGTAGGGGTGATGATGGTGTTTAGCTTGGAGTGTAGCAGGCTGAGGTGAGGTGGAGGATGGAGTTGACCAGGTCAACTGGTGGAGGGTATTATTTAAAACGGTGGGGTTTTGGGTGGGCTAAAATATGGTTGGGCTTGGTGGGCTGTGTTAATGGATCAGACATGGATTGGGTTGGGATTGGTTTAGTTAAGTGTAAAAAGGGTCCGTTTGTATTAGCTAAAAATCCCAAGGACCATTTTTGTAATTTTGCCGAACCATGAGGGGTAAAAATGGTATGTTTCCAAAATATCCTAAGGAGTGTAATTTGCCAAGTTTTGAATTCCCATGGACCATAAATGTAATTTTTCCACTTTTGAAATTCCCGGGGACCATAAATGACAAGTTTCCAAAATTGAGGGACCAATGTTGTAATTTCCTCAAACTCACACCAAAGGATCATTTTTGACAATTTATGATTTTCCAAGGACCCTAGATGATTTTTCATTCAAAATTATTCCACCAGGGACCAAATCTGTCAATTTCCAAAATTCCAGGGACCATTTTTGTCAATTTTGGATTTTGAGGGGTAAAAGTGTAATTTTCTCAAACTTTTTCACCCAAGCACTTATTTTGATAATTTTTGACTTTTCTTTGCCTTGAGTTGACTTTTCTTTTGTTTTAAACTTCCAGGGACTAGTTTTGCCAAATTTTGAAACTTGAGGGACTGAAACTGCCAATTGTGCAAACTTTGTTCGTTTTTCATTTGTTTTTAAACATTTTGCATCTAAAACATATAAAACACACTTTTGGGATAATTTGTGTACTTTGATGCATTTTTGGGTGTTTTTGGATGTTTTGGCAGTCCAGATACGGTAAAAATGATGAGTGTTTGAGCACTCATCACCCTTGCTAGCCTTGATCTAACCCTTGTGAAAACCATTTAACTTCAGCCCTAGTAACCTTGTGTAGCTCCTAATTCAACCATGGAATCACCAAACAAACTTAAGAACTAGGTAGAGAATACTAAGACCTTGAACTTTGTAGTGTAACTTGTAGTTTGAAGATCAAAGGATCATGGTGCTAGGTATTTATGTTGTGGCGTTTTTGGTGATGAAGAATGGAAGGGATTAGCTTGCTATTTATACTATGAATGAGGAGGTTAGGAAGGTGGCTAGGAAAGTGCTTAAACTTGGAGACGAAGTTGTAAATAAGTATTGATCTAATGGCTAAAGTCATGAGATGATGCCACAAGTGTGAATGCCCCCCCCCCTAGTGGCGGTTCATGAACTTGGAGAACAAGGTGTGGACTTTTGATGATATTATCCTAAGTATGTAGCTAGTTTTGACTCCGTAAATTGCTAACCGTAAGTTGTTAAGTCACGAAACGTAAAACCGGGTATCCTAAAAATATGAAACTTATAAATATGGTTAAACATGTCAATATACTCCATAATAAAATATAAAATGAGTGGTAGGTTCTATCGGGTGCTAAAACCCTGCTAAAAACTAGAAACACGGGTGTAAAACGCGTAATTCGCGTAAAACGCTGAACTGAAAAATGTAAAATTCCAAAACTTTTGGAATTGTCCTAAAATGAGAGAAAATCATATTTCTATTGTTTATAATGTTTTATGGACATATCGGGATGCCGGAATGACGTTTAAACCTAAAAGTAAATCTCGGACACGGCTTTGTGATTTTTGCAGAAATGATCCGACGAGCGTCAAACTCTCGGATTATCGTTAAAATAGTTTAACTTACCAGAATATGAAATAAAAATTTCTGAGATGAATAGTGAAAAGTGAATAGTAAAAAGTGAATAGTGAAATTTTCGGGAATAAAAGTTAACCTGAAAATGTGAATTGTTACATTTATATTCTCACTAGCCCTTTTAACCTTTTCTAGTTCTTCCCTAAGAACCTTGTTTACAGCAACCTGATATTCTAAGTCTCTTTTTAACACTGCAATATCATCATTGAACTTAGATTCATTTGCCCTATAATGCTCTAATTGAGTTTCTAAAACACCTAGGCCTCTTTTATGATTTGCTAAGTTATAATTAGTATGATTTAACTCTAGCAATTGTTCATCATATTGTGC
The DNA here is from genome assembly GCA_030686995.1 of Artemisia argyi. Classification (NCBI taxonomy): domain Eukaryota; kingdom Viridiplantae; phylum Streptophyta; class Magnoliopsida; order Asterales; family Asteraceae; genus Artemisia; species Artemisia argyi. The sequence continues at coordinate 144,246,457 of CM060680.1, read as the reverse complement.
TTTAATTTTCTCATACTTTTTTAAGGCCTTACAAGTTTTAAAGCAAGCATTATTAATATGTACCTCAGAGTCAGAAAAAGTCATTAGTGCAAGCTCAGTGGCAACCATTGCAGACTCTGAATTATCTTCCTCATCCTCAGCCATAAAGCTCCAATCAAAGCTCACTCCATCAATACCCAATAGCCCCTTTGGCTCATCAGCAGTAGATTCTTTCTTCTTGTCCTGCTTATACCAAGTTGACCTGTTATCAGGTTTCCTTGGTTTCCTGCACTCTCTGGCAAAGTGCCCCTTCTTATGACAATTATAGCACTCCACCTTCTTTTTATCAAAATGTACTGTCTCATTACCATTAATGTTAATCTTTCTTCCAGTCTTCTTCCAAAACTTCTTTGTTCTTAGGCTTAGTAATGCCACCTGCCATTTAATGTCCATCTCCTCCATATCATCCTTATCAATTTGATCCAAATCCTCTTGATTCAGAATTGAACCACCCACCTGACTTGATATAAAGGCATAGAAGGTAGAGTCACTAAGTCCTGCAATCTGCCTCTTTGAACTACCAGTGGAAACACCTCCACTACTAGTGGAAACAAAAATGTTAGCAATGTCATCATCACTGTAACACCCCGCCTTATAGACCACAATATTGTCCGCTTTGCCCGAAGGCTCACGGCTTTGCTTTTGTGGCCCTCATGTGAAGACTTCCTGGCAGGTCACCCAAGCCAGTCTACTCTCACATGAGAATGCTTAATCGTATGGGCGATTAACCGTTAGACCACAAAATGCGTTGTTGTCATATAAGGCGAATGTTAACATATGTCCCAACATCACTCTAAGTCACGACCAATATGGGATTTGCCTAGGGTATTACATTCACCCCCCCCCCTTAGGGACTCATCGTCCTCGATGAGGTTTGCCCCACATCCCGAGCGGCTTGGAGTGGCTCTGATACCATCTGTAACACCCCGCCTTATAGACCACAATATTGTCCGCTTTGCCCGAAGGCTCACGGCTTTGCTTTTGTGGCCCTCATGTGAAGACTTCACGGCAGGTCACCCAAGCCAATACTACTCTCACATGAGCACGCTTAATCGTATGGGCGATTAACCGTTAGACCACAAAACGCGTTGTTGTCATATAAGGCGAATGTTACCATATGTCCCAACATCACTCCAAGTTACGACCAATGTGGGATTTGCCTAGGGTATTACATTCAATCGGTGGAGTTATCCCGGTAGGTACTTTGCTAACATACCTAAATCTCAAATATTAGTGCATTTTTTTGAACTTAGTCAATACAAATGGGATTCGTCAATCCCAATAGGCCTATTCACAATATTCGTGCTCACTATAACTAGTGATTAAATGGTTCATAATAAGGGATATTGGTTTTAGCAAGGATGTTACTTAGTGATAATAAAACAATCAAGCAAGCATACAATTGAAAAGTATTGTGTTCGGTTTAAAATAGCATGTATTCCCCCCAAGGGTTTGTAAAACAATTAAGTAATGGAAAGTCGGGCTATGAACTCACCTTGAGTTGGATGATGTATAATGAGAATGATGGATATGCCGTAAGAACTTCTACGAGCAACCTAGAATAATTGTTGTAACTTAGGTTTGGAATAATGTCTAAGAATATGAAGAATTGCCTATATATGTCTTGCATTTAGTCCTTGATGTGGTACAAAGTGTAGTGTAAGTCTTTGAAAAGAAATGGTTCATGAAACATGTATAGTTTATATATCGTTTACTACCGTTCGGGCCGACATAATTCAGAAGTCATATAGTAAATGTTCGAGGAGCCAGGACACTTTAATTCGTAAATCCACAACTCATCTCGACGGCTTACTTAATGAACTCCTCACATGAGGCTCCCTACTATTGTAGTATTTAATAAAGTATATATATATATATATATATATATATATATATATATATATATATATATATATATATATATATATATATATATATATATATATATATATATATATGTAAGTTTTGATCTGAAAAGTTACATGTCCAATATTTGAATAAACTTAGGAAAGTTTATTTTTACATGAAGATTGTTATTAGGATGGGTTTCTTAAATTTTGTATGATAATTACTTGTAAGATCTCATGGTTCTTTAGATGAAGTAGATCCAAATTGTATGTTTAAGTTATCGCCAACTCTTTAGCTTATGTTTTCGCCTAAGTAAGTTTATATGGTCATTTAGTCATGGCCTTGCCATGACCTTTGGTCGTTGTTCCACGGTCTTGAGACTCAAACTTGGCTTTAGCCATGGTTGTGGTCTTGAATCTAGGTCATAAGACCTCTTGGTCTTTATAAACCATAACCAATATATAGTGACTTATATATGTAAAATAGCTATTAATAAACTGAGAAAAATCTCGTTCGTTATTGGTTTTATGGAGACGTGCTCTTGAGTTTTTGAAGAAAACGTGATTCCGGAAAACTTTCGTGCTTTAACTTTTTCATGAAACGGAACAGCAGGGCCTCTTTTTGTGTGTTTTATGTTCTGTCACAGAAGCTATTTAGGCAGTTTTGCCGCAAAGTTTTGGTAACTTCAAATGGTCATAACTTTTGACTCGTATACTCATTTTAGGTGGTTCAAATTGCTATGGTTTCCTTGTTAAGTCCTCTACTACAATATGTAATGATCCAATATCATAATTTTACCATTTTGATCGGATTTTACCAAGAATGTCACTAGTTTACTTGTTTAAATAACTTAACTTAACAATCATTTACAATAACTTATTTTACTCATTTTTATACATCATGGACATGATCACAAGACAAAATATAGCATGAATGATATGTAAATAACATGAATATGATATTTAACAAGAAGTATGTTAGGGTTTTGCTTACAACTTTTGGCTTTCAATTAAGAAAGGAAGTTAACATGTAAGATAAGGACTTTGATAGACTTAAGCTTCACCCTACTTTACTTCAAGCAATCTTTCTACCCTTGTATTCTTGAAAGAGAGATGATGAAAGTTGAGGTGACTTGAGTAGATTCAAACTCAAGAGAAATCACCAAAGTTTCTAGGGTTTGGAAGTAGTTTGATGAATCAAAACCAAACTAGGGTTTATGTGTTGTTATAGCACTTGATCCTTGAATAAAATTGGAAGTAAACTAGCTAAGTGTTTTATGGTTGTGTGTGTGGTATGTGGCGTACAAAGGACGGGGAGGAGAGGGTATTTATATGCCTTTGAGGAGGTTACATGCGTGGACTAGTCAAACCTTGGAGAGCAAGGTGAACACATGTACACATCCTAGAGTTATAAACAAGAGATCAAGCCATGTGTGAGGTGAATCCCCCCCCCTATAGGCGGTTCACATGAAGATAGGAAGGATGAGTTTGTCTTGTTTATATTATCCTACTTATGGAGCTAGTTTTGACTCCGTAAAATGCTAACCGTAAACGATTAAGCCATAATACGTAAAACCGGGTATCGTAAAAATACGAAACTTGGAAGAATGATTAAACTTGTTAAAATACTCAATAATAAAATGTAAAATGAGTGGTAGGTTCCATTGGGGTGCTAAAACCCTGCTCAAACTGGAAACACGGGTCTAAAACGCGTAATACGTAAAACGTACGAATATTGTGTAAAATTGAGAAAAGTAAAATGTTACTTTTCTAATACAATAATAATGATTTAAAATGACTTATAAGGTCTAGACTGAGCTCAGTCTAGTGTCGGTTGGTATTAAATGTCTTTTAGAAATAAAACCGCAAGCCTAAAATCAAGGAATGATTTTTGGTCAAAGGAGGAGGGAAAAATATGTTGACTTTTTCCAAAAATGTGAAAACTCAAATCGTCTTAGAAATGCGGTGCAGGTATAGGCTAAGGTTACGGCTGAGTAAAAATGCTTAAAAACGAAAATTCCTGTTTTTCACGGCCGAGGTTTATTTGGTCATGTTTTTCTCAGTCATGATTTATTCTCAAATAAATCATGAGTGTATCAAACATTTTTCTGATACGGGGAAAATTAACGCGGTCGAGTTTCGTTGTGCGTAGAATTTTTGAATGACGTTTTACCCTAAAACGTATAGTTCCTTAATAACTTTCGCGAAAATGATCTGATGAGTGTCAAACTTTTATTTTGCCATGGAAATGATTTATCATACGAGAATATGAAATAAAAATCAAATTTCGGGGAAATGAATAGTAAAAAGTGAATAGTAAAAATGAATAGTGAAATTTTCGGGAATAAAAGTTAACCTGAAAATGTGAATTGTTACAGTCTCTACCCCTTACGGGGAACTTCGTCCCAAAGTTCTGTGTGTGTTATATGTTGGAGTGGTGTCGATGAAGAGGTGTGGTTACTTATGAGGACTAGAGTCTGGGATTTCCAGTGATATAGTTTGGGTTTGTCTCAGAATATGGTGTGCCAATAGAGATTGATAACATAGTTGAATATTAGTAGAGATCCATATAATAGTCGAATATCAAAGGAAATTGATATAGCAGTCGAATATTAATAGAAATTGATATAGTAGTTGCAATCATAGCCTAGTAGATAATCTGTTGTTGTACCTAGTATTTATTGACTTCATACTTATGTTATTTCGGATACAAATAAGCCCACTTGTTTATAATTCTTTATTTACATAGAGAGGCATCCCAAACAATTTAAATAGGGGGATATAAACTTATGGTTCGGTGATTTACAATTTCTTTATTTAAATGAAAAGGCATCCCAATCCATTCAAATAATTATAAATCACCCTACTTAAGAATTCCCAACACAACATTCATAATTAGCCGATGAGTTACAAGGTAGTGTATTACGAGATGATACTGGTGTTCCAAAAGTACAAGATGAATATTCAATCTTGTAAAGCTGATGAGGGTGCTTCTGGTGTAACTAAGGATGCTTTGAGCTTTAAAAGTGCATCAAGATCTGTTAATGAGCTTGTGGTTTCAATGGTTGTGAAGATAATGATGTGATATGTTGATGAACAAAAGTGTGTAGTGTATGCTTAACGTTAATATTAGTAGAGATGTCAAGTTTGCTTTAAAATTTTAAGAAATTTTAAAGGTTTATGACGGAATGGTATCCTTAGGACCTAAACAGGATAGTACTTCTACAGGATGAAGAGAAGAATTGATAACTATCCCAAGATAGTAGTTCGGATTATCTCATAAATGAAAACTTTCAAGAATGAAATTAGGTAGTACAAATAAGGTGTTAAGATCTTGCTGAGTGGTAAGACACTATCGTGTCTCTAGATCGTTTTAAAGTATTCTGGTGATTTATTGAGTTCAAGTAGGAAATTAATCAGAACATAACCCTAGTACAACTATTCTCAGTATTTGAAAATTTTAAGTCGAACATAGTTAGTCAGACTATGTTCCACTGTCCCTAGGTTAAATATAGGTGACTAGTCTATATTTAGCCGAGGTTCGATAAAATTTTCAAATACCTAAATTAGGTATACTTGTGATATGTCCGTTACTTTTGAGAAACTGTCCACTAAACAATGGCGATAAACCATTCAGTTGCAAGTCCCGCCCATACAAGACTTGTAACCTATGTTTTCACATTACATTGCATAGAGGATAGTACGGGTAGATACATGTGGAAAGGAAGTTTTAAGTAATTCTAAAACAGTCCATACTTGGCCAGGATCACGAACTTTTAACAATGAAGATTTCAGAAGAAAACTTTGATGAATGTAGAGAAACTTCAGCTTTTGTAGATGGTGGATTAGTTTGTCCTTCAGAAATCTCATATTTCTATTTGGAAATCGATAGATTGTGATGGGTTTTTGATGTCATATGAAATGATATTGACGAGGTGATGGAATAATTCCAGAGACCATTGCGCAAATCACAATGTCTCGAAAGTGGATTAGACGATTGTGCAATTCACAATGTCTGGGAAGTAGGTTAGACCATTGTGTGACTCAAAACATTTGAGAAATGATTAAAACCATTGTATCATACCATGTCCAGGAAATAGAAAAGACCATTGTAATTAATGTTAGCATTAAAAATATATATATTAAAGTGATGGTCATTCTCATATTGTAACTTTGTGTCGTTTGTTAGGATTAGTAATAGTTTAGTCATTTGGGCCTTGGACTTGGCAAGCTAATATGTTATATGCTATGTTTCATAAGCCTTGTTATCTACCATGTAACCAAGTCCAAGCCCAAGCCCATCAAAGCCTACGTATGGAACTATATAAGGCACCTTACCTCGCATTTGTAAGGTGTGCTTGTGTGTGTATTGTGTGTGTTTTTAATAAAAGTTCTCTTCATCTTTATACTCTCTTTATCTATCTTAACGCCACACATATATTACCAAGTCACCATATTTCCATCTTTCTAGTGCTTATATTTGTGTTAAAGTTGATAGATCTAAGGTCCTACAAGTGGTATCAATCGCCTAACTTCAACACATATTCATGGCGAATCTTCAGGAAGCTAAGTATGGCACGGATTCTGATACACTTCCTGTTTGTGACACCAATGCACCATCTGAGGTATCCAACTTCAACACATGTCACAATAATGATATATTTGATATGTCTCCTCATGAGGAACAACATTATGAGAATCTAGCACCCACTTATGATACATACCTGGACACGCCAAGTAGTAGCAATACTCCTTCAGCAACTCCAGATGTGAATCATAATGGAGGCTTTGTTTCACAACATGCTGAGAATGATGAGGAAACACGTGCTTTGTTTGAATCATTATTGAATAATTGTCGTATTGAAATTGAGAATGTGAAAAAGGTCAATCGCGATGTTAAGGCCGCGAATGTTAAATTGACCGCTGAGCTTGAGAGTTACAAAGAAAACGTTAAAGCTTTTGAATTTCATAACAAAAGATTGTCTGAATTAGAAACTGGTTATCAAAATTCCGTTTCAAGGGAAAAACAATTGCAACTCAAGTTTGATACACTTGATGTTAATTCTTTCAAAAAGATAAAATCTTTAAACGCGGAAAATTCTGATTTACAAAACCAACTTTCTAAACAAAAATCAACTTATACCAATCTTGAAAAAGAAAGGGATGAGTTGAAAAAGGACTTTGCAAAGAAAGAAGACAAACTTTTGGCCGAAATCGTAGAGTCAGAACACATGATTGCTCATTTAGAAGAATTGGTGGTTAAGTCGGGTCAGTCGAGTCAAACAATGAAAATGATTTCAAATCAAACTAATCCGATTTACCATACGAAACATAAATTGGCTCTTGGTAACAACACCCCCAGTAATCTCAAGAAAGCTCAGCAAGAACAGAATGTTTTGTATAATGGTAATATGATTTACACCAAACATGATCCTCCCGTCGTTCGGGATTCTGTGCAAACGATAGAACATGTCGAAGAGAGCATTACAAAAATGAAACAAAAGGATTTGAAACCCATTGATTACAACAAATTGAACAAACTTTCGGGAATTACTTTTGTTCCACAAAAAGAACAATCTGTGTTTTCCATAAAACGACCATTCTCAAAAATGTTTTCTAAGAAAGTAATTGCTTCCAAATCTCTTTCAAAAATGGAACAAATGTCTTCTAACAACACTTTTAATACAAGTGAGGCTAGAGACATTCTGGATGACGTTAAAAAGAGAATTCAAGAACTTTAAAATATCGTTGCTTCTAAAACTACAATCAATATTAACAACTGGCATTCTAGTTTTCATATTGAGCAGAAAAAGGATTTTGAAAACGAAATTACTATCCCACTGAATAACATCAGTGTGAGGGTAATCCATTTTGAACAAGCTTTCTTAAAAGAAACGGCCGAATTTGTCAAGGACCACAAATCCCTGGTAAACGAAGCTAATGATACTCGTGAAAACATGAATGTTTTGGAAAACCTAAATGATTCTCTCTTCGAAGCTGTTATGACCACTGACATTATGTCCATCATTTTACAAACATATTCTGTTCAAGACGATGAAAGACTGAGAGCTGAGACCTCCGAAATTGTTTCAAAATATGAAAATGCTCTTAAAAAGCTTGAAAAAGAAAATGTGTCATATTTTAAACAACTTGATCGAAAAAAGGAAGAATGCAAGTATGACAAATTTTCGTATGAGCGTGCGTTAAAGAACATGAAAGAGCAAAATGATCTTTTGAGGGCTCAGCTTGAAAGTCAAAAAGGAAAGGGTGAGGAAACTAAGTTTGCAAAACCATTGACTTCGGAGAAACCAAATGTTTCAAACACGGTTCAAAAACCAAAAATGTCAATTTCACGGTTTGCTCCAAAAGTCGATGAGAAAAAAGATTTGACAAAACCAGTCACTCCAACACCCTTGCCCAAGAAAAGTGAAAATGAAAAAATTGTTGATAAAGGAAAAGCAGTTGTCGAAACACCAAAAGTGATAGCACCTGGCCTTTTTAGGATTAGTCTCACTAATGCGTCTGCCTCAACTTCTAAGACAAATGCGTGCAAAAAGGATAATTCTAAAGAGTCTAGTGATCCTAAAAAGGACAACAATATAAATCCTAACGCGTGTGCCTTACCTTCTACAGGATTAGAAAGCACCTCTAGGAGCAGCAGACTAAAGCCTAGGAGCAATACAAGGAACAATAGAGTCTCGCCTGTTTCTAAGAGTAGTTGCAAGAATAAAGCTGAAGAAGTAGAAGAACACCCTAGAAATTTATCGCTTTGTAATAAGAAACATGATTCATCTGAATGTAATGTCGAAAGTACTGGTTCTAATGCATGTAATGACTCAGTTTGTTTAATATGCAAGAAATGTTTAATTAATGATGTTCATGATGAATGTGTTTCTAAGAATGTGAATGTTATGCCTAAACAGAAGTATGTTCCAAAGGGAACTAGTGCCAGATCAAAATCTATGGAAAGATTAGTTGCACGCTTTACGTCTACCACTAGTAGTCGAATGCCTAGGAACTACCTTAAGTTTTGTATGTGGATACCAACGGGTAGAGAGTTCACTCTTAAGGACGGCAAATTAGAAATAACTCAAGCTAAACAAGTCGCAACTATCCATGAGTGTGATTCTGCTTTTACTCCTAACCCTATGGAACCCAATTCAACACGGTTTCCAAATACAAACTCTTCTGTTCTTGGCAGGTTATCGAAATATGTCTTTGGATCGTCGACTCGGGTTGCTCCAAGCACATGACCGGGAATTTAAAGCTGCTGATCAATTTCATCTTGAAATTCATGGGAATTGTAAGTTTTGGAAATGATCATGTAGCAGCTATCCTGGGTTTTGGAGATCTTCAGTTTGGGAGTTTTTTAATCACTCGAGTTTACTACGTCGAAGGGTTGGGACACAACTTGTTTTTAGTTGGGCAGTTTTGTGATGCAGATTTAGAAGTTGCATTCAGGAGAAACACGGTTTTTATTAGAAATTTGGTTGGTAATGATCTCTTAACTGGTAATCGTGGTACAAACTTGTATGCTATCGACATCAACCAAATGGCTTCTACATCACCAAATTGTCTTATGACAAGGGCAACCGAAACTAAGTCCTGGCTGAGGCATAGAAGATTATCCCATCTCAATTTTGACACCATCAACAAGTTAGCCAAAGACAACATCGTCACCGGACTTCCTAAGTTCAAATACACCAAGGAACACCTATGTCCATCATGCGAACAAGGTAAAAGTAAAAGAGCATCATATAAACCCAAAACCGTACCTAGTTCAGAAGCAAGGTTACATATGTTGCACATGGACTTATATGGCCCAATGAGAGTTGAAAGCATTAATGGAAAGAAGTATATTCTCGTTATTGTTGATGATTATTCAAGATATACTTGGGTAAAGTTTTTTAGATCAAAAGATGAAGCACCAGGCATCATCATCACCTTTCTGAAGCGTATTCAAGCTCTACTTCAAGCTCCAGTAAGGATTATAAGAACAGACAATGGCACAGAATTTACAAACCAGGAGTTAAGAACTTACCTTGAAGATGTTGGAATCACACATCAAACATCAGTTGTTAGAACTCCACAGTAAAATGGGGTAGTTGAAAGAAGAAATAGAACTCTTGTGGAAGCTGCTCGCACAATGCTGATTTATTCTAGTGCACCACTATTCTTATGGGCTGATGCGTAGCCACTGCTTGCTTTACTCAAAACCGATCCCTAGTCCATCCGAGATTCAATAAAACCCCATATGAGCTAGTGAACAACCGTAAACCTGACATCTCTTACCTTCACGTGTTTGGCGCTTTGTGCTATCCGACGAATGATAGAGAAGATCTAGGAAAATTAAAAGCTAAGGGTGATATTGGAATCTTCATTGGAAATTCAGAAAACTCGAGGGCATTCAGGGTGTATAATAGAAGAACGAAAAAGATAATGGAGACGATGAATGTGAAGTTTGACGAGATTTCACAAATGGCTTCTGAGAGATACGCTCTAGAACCCGCGCTTAATCCAATGGCTTCTAATCAAACCAGATTAGGACCCGAACCAAACCAACAGACTTCTGGACACATCAGTTCAGGACTCGTGCCTCAAGGAGCTCAGTCAACAAACATAGATAAACCTTCAGAACAAGAACTGGAAAATTTCTTCGAATTAATGTTTGATGAATATTATGGTGAAACTTCGAATAATGCATCTCAACAACACTCCGCTGCACCCGCTCAAAACAATCAACCACCACCACCACCACTGGATGCATCTACAACAATCGAAGCTGAAGCACCAACTACATCAACATCATCTACATCTACTCAAGCAACTCCAGTACTTGAAACTGAACTACCAAGAGTTGATGAGCAAAATCAAAACACTAATTTTCAAGAAGAACCAACAAATAATTCAAACGATGTTGCGTTAGAAGAAGGAGAAGAAGTATTTGAAAACCCATTTGCAACAGACTCTGCTGAATCTTCTTCAAGGTTACAAGAACCGTCTAACACACATATGTTAAACCCAAGGTACCCTTCTGCGTTTCAATGGACAAAAGACCATCCAATAGAACATATTATTGGTGAACCTTCAAAGCCAGTTCAGACAAGGAGACAACTTGCCACCGATCTCGAATTGTGCATCTACGTTTGCTCAATCAGCCTCAAAGAACCAAAGAACATTCGGGAAGCAATGGCAGAAAACCCTTGGATTGAAGCGATGCAGGAGGAATTTCTTCAATACCTGTTACATGACAGTTAGGAACTTGTTGAACGACCACTTGATAAACGAGTTCTTGATCTCAAGTGGTTGTGGAAGAACAAACTGGATGAGGAAATGACTGTTATTCGCAACAAAGCTCGTCTCGTGGCTAAAGGTTATCCACAAGAAGAAGGGATAGATTTCGAAGAATCATTCGCGCCTGTAGCTAGACTTGAAGCAGTCCGGATTTTCTTAGCCTATGCCGCTCACAAAAACATCACAGTCTATCAGATGGACATTAAGACAGCTTTCTTGAATGGAACTCTGAAAGAAGAAGTGTATGTGAGTCAGCCAGAGGGATTCATCGACAAAGATCATCCAGACTACGTCTACAAGCTTAAGAAAGCAATTTATGGTTTAAAACAAGCTCCAAGAGCGTGGTATGACGAACTATCATCTTTCTTGCTTAAAAACAATTTCACAAAAGGAACGGTTGATGACACCTTGTTTATCAAAAAGTTCAAAGATGACATTTTGATCGTTCAAATTTACGTGGACGACATTATTTTTGGATCAACCAATCCTAACCATTCAAAACATTTTGAAAATCTCATGAAAAGTAAATTTGAAATGTCCATGATGGGGGAACTAAAATTCTTTCTTGGTTTACAAATCCATCAATCCCCTCGTGGTATTTTTATCAATCAAGCTAAATATATAATAGAGATTTTGAAAAAACATGGAATGGAAAATTGTGATTCTGTTGGTACTCCAATGGTCACTTCACCAAAAATAGGTGCTGATTTGTCTGGAAAACCCATCGATCCGAAAAAATATCGGAGCATGATCGGTTCTCTCATGTACCTAACTGCTAGCCGCCCCGATATTCAATTTGCTGTATGTTTATTAGCACGGTTTCAGGCAAAGCCTACCGAACTTCACCTCATAGAGGTTAAAAGGATCTTTTGGTACCTACGAAGCACCATTAACATGGGACTCTGGTATCCGAAGGATTCGGGATTTAATCAAACAGCATTTTCAGATGCAGACCATGCTGGTGATCAAGTTACAGCAAAGAGTACATCAGGTGGAGCACAATTTTTGGGTGAAAAGCTAGTAAGCTGGTCGTCAAAGAAATAGGATTGTACTGCGCTATCAACCGCTGAAGCCGAGTATGTGTCTCTATATGCGTGTTGTGCCCAAGTTCTTTGGTTGAGGACACAGCTCACAGATTATGGCTTTACTTTTGACAGAATACCTATGTATTGTGACTCAAAAAGTGCCATAGGCATCTCGTGCAATCCCGTACATCACTCTAAGACGAAGCATATCAAAGTCCGCTACCATTTCATCAAAGAACACGTGGAAGAGGGTACTGTTGAATTATTTTTCGTTAAGACAGATTACCAACTCACCGATCTCTTTACCAAAGCCCTTCCAAAAGAACGGTTTGACTATTTAGTTCGACGAATTGGCATGCGAAGCCTAACTCCTGAGGAGCTAGAACGTCTTCTCGAATCTTCTTGAACAAAGTTTTCAAAATCGCTTCGCTGTAAATATTTTTTCAAAAAAAACAAAATACAAAATTTGAAAAACCAACAAAAACAAAATACAAAAATATAAAATTTCAAAAAATACAAAAACAATATAAAATCAAAAAATCCAAAAATATTCTTCTCACGACATGTCTCTCGTATAAATCAATATTCTGTACGTTTCTAGAAATGTCATTCAAAAATGATACGGACATGTACAGATGCTTGAGCGGGAGTTCTTTAAAATGTTTTTCTAAAACATGTCGTTTCTCAAAATTTTCTTCACAATGGCTTTCGTATACTTCAGTACGAAACCCGGACTAAAATGATGACTTCTGATTATTTTCAAATCAAGGACTCGTACGTTCAATGACGAACTCTTTTTCAAAAAGTTCGAGTCTAAACAAACGAAAAAGATTTCAAGCGTAAACTCGTTTTCAAACAAAATTCTTGAGCACTTTTTCAAGATTGTTCAAAAGATTTCTCAAAATCTCTCAAAATCTGTGCTCAAGAAAAGTCCCTCTAAACCCTTAAAATTGATTTTAAATGGGCTATCATTAAGGGGGAGTATCAAAAACAAAATGTTCCAAATTCATGCAAAATAGAATCTGTCTATCTCTCCAAAAAGCTTTTTTAATCAGTTGATATCAAAAATATCACGATATGCTATTTTTGAGGGGGAGAAGACATGATTAAAATGTGATCAAAAATGTGTAAAGATTGTGGCTGAATCTCAAAAGAGCTCGACTCAGTAAGTACCAATGAATTGACGAAGCTTAAAATGTTAGTAATCGAAAAGACTTGTCCTGGATGGGTAATAATTTCAAGCTAGTCTAACTAGTGATGTAAGCGTGTCTCGAATAGGACTTGTCTGAGTAGAGTGTACCGTATCGAGAAACTTTCTTTGGACTTGACCAGGACGGGTAATAATTTCAAGCTAGTCTAACTAGTGATGTAAGCGTGTCTCGAATCGGTCATGTTGACTGAAAGTGGATCAATTCAAAAAGTGCAAACTCCTCTCGCATGTGCAAATTTCCTAAATATTCATGAGCACATGTGAAGGGGGAGTCCTTCAAAAGTTGCAAAACTCTCAAAGTGGTAACAACAATGTGTTTTATTATCATAAACACTTTGAGAGATTTTTCGAATAAATGGTTTTATGGCAATTATAGGATAGTCATGGAGTTATAAGGTGACTAAGGTTAGGAAAAACCGTCCTATGATCCGCCAGAGCCGGAGGGATCTACCTAAGGACAAATCCAATAGATTAGAATTAGAAGTCCTTAGGTATGATTGAAAAAAGGAGAAAATGAGAAAGGAGAAAGAAGGGGTTGAAGAAGAAAAGTTATGAAAAAGGGTGAAAAGAAATAGCCCTCCATATGTTCAACCTTAGGTCAGACACCGGGTTCAACTCATATGCTACTGGTTGTTACTATGGTGACTCCGGTATTGAAGATAAAGACGTCATGGACCCAGTGACGCACTGCACTAAACCTTCTAGCCACTCAAGTTCTCTTAAAAGAGCTTGTTTCATTCTCACGGGGAACCGGTGTAATCTATCGACCTGTCTCTTAGAGATGGTTGATATTGAAGCAGGAGACCTCTCCCTAATCTCCGCATAGGAAACCAAATGTTCACTTATCGAGTCTAGAGCCCCGAGATTCATCAAAAGATCTCAAAGGAACACATGATATTTCTACACTGGATGTTCATCATTAAGGACGCCAGATGTAAACTTTAGAGTCCTACGCAGATCCTAGCAATCTGCCAGAACATTTATGAGAGGATTCACTTTTGTGATTCTCAGTGATTGAATGGAAATTCCTGCCAGGGTCAACATCAAGCAGCCCTGACAGCAGGTCACTTCGGTAATTCTTTATGGGTTACGCTTAGTGTTCGCGGTGGTTTCAAATGGTCTACAGTCGTGGAGTGATCCCCAGCGACTCACCCAGTCATTGAGCTACCTAGTAGGTCTTGTAAGCTCTCTCGAGAGTATCTGACATGGGAACTGCCTTGGTAAGGACTAGAAGGAGTCTTCACACTATGCTGTTGACAATCTCTAATTCCTTATCTGTAAGTACTGGTTGTTTTATTGCTAACTGTTTATATGCAGGGACACTTCATCTCTATGGCGACAGATTCCATGTGCTCATACATACATCTGGAAGTTAAAGAAAGCTCCCTCAAAGATCTATACAACACAAAGTTCTAAGAAAGATTCTACGCCAAAAAGAAGAATCTACAAAGTATAAAGACTAAAGATCATAGTGAAAGAAAGGGAACTACGTGCATATGAATATCAAAGTCCAAAGATGTATGAGCATGTTGGAATGGCAAACAACCACCACAGACGCAGAAGTGACTAAAGGCAGATTACTCCACATCACAAAGGAACAAAGAACGATGAAAAGTCAGTTATCAAAGATCACAAAGCATGAAGGAACAAAGACTAAAGACTACTCTACAATGACACACAAAGTTAAAGACAAAGAACACGGAAGACCCACTCACATGGAGCATCATTCGAATGACCACCCCTTAGGGGGAGATTGTTAGCATTAAAAATATATATATATATTAAAGTGATGGTCATTCTCATATTGTAACTTTGTGTCGTTTGTTAGGATTAGTAATAGTTTAGTCATTTGGGCCTTGGACTTGGCAAGCTAATATGTTATATGCTATGTTTCATAAGCCTTGTTATCTACCATGTAACCAAGTCCAAGCCCAAGCCCATCAAAGCCTATGTATGGAACTATATAAGGCACCTTACCTCTCATTTGTAAGGTGTGCTTGTGTGTGTATTGTGTGTGTTTTTAATAAAAGTTCTCTTCATCTTTATACTCTCTTTATCTATCTTAACGCCACACATATATTACCAAGTCACCATCTTTCCATCTTTCTAGTCCTTATATTTGTGTTAAAGTTGATAGATCTAAGGTCCTACAATTAATTACAACGTCTACGACATAAAATGTTGGAGAAGGAACTTGGTTGGGAGAATGTGATTCTGTCGAAATGCCCTAGAATAGGCATGTGCAGATATGTTTAGTCCATTGTTTAGATAAAATGATTGAAAATAAATCGAGTGTATATATCAATATACTTATATATGTTCGTGTAGTGTAGAATGCCTAGTGTGTATATATCAATATACTTATATGTTTATGTAGCATAAAATGCTTACGGGGGAATGCTCAATTATGTTAAGGGTACATATATCAATATGCAATTATGTTTGTGTAGCATAAAAATGTCTACGGGGAAATGCTGAAAATATAAAAAGGGGTATATAAAACTATACTGATATGTTTGTGTAGCATAACATGCTTACAGGAAAATGCTCAAATATGCTAAGGGTACATATATCAATATGCTAAAATGTTTGTGTAATATAAAATGCTTACTAAGTCCATAATCGTCTGGAGGATGGAAGGCACGAAGAGCGGAAGGCTATAAAATGTTTTTGCTTGTAATTGTGGTTATAGTTTAGGTCTCAATTAGACCCATTTCTCTATAACCATGGCTCTGGTACCAATCTGTAACACCCCCAATTCATGATGCAGCAGAATTCAAACTGGGTGTTACTCGACGGCACAATAGTCACAATAACAGAAAAACGAACTCTAATTGAGTTGTTTTAAAAGGTTTATCATTCAAATTATACAAATATCAGAGATTACAAAATGAGGTCCCAGATGGTTCCATGTTTACAATTTACATTAAAGGAGTTTTTGAATGATAATAAAATTTATAGCCCTCTTGAATATCTGTGCCCTTCCGTGCCATCCTTGATCATCATGGACCTGAAATACATGCTTAAGAGGTCAACACAAAGGTTGAGTGATATTCATAGAATTTGTTTAATGGTTGAACACAATATGTTGGTAGTATGAGTTAATTAGACTCATACTCATGGTTGGAAAACAAATCAGATAGGCTACGTTATTATACGCCCATAAAATGTATTATACACTAAGCTTATGACACCAAAACGTTAATGGGTACCAATATCAATCGGCGGAGTTATCCCGGTAGGTACTTTGCTAACATACCTAAATCTCAAATATTAGTGCATTTGTTTGAACTTAGTCAATACAAAACGGATTCGTCAATCCCAATAGGCCTATTCACAATATTCGCGCTCACTATTACTAGTGATTAAATGGTTCATAATAAGGGATATTGGTTTTAGCAAGGATGTTACTTAGTGATAATAAAACAATCAGCCAAGCATACAATTGAAAAGCATTGTGTTCGGTTTAAAATAGCATGTATTCCCCCCAAGGGTTTGTAAAATAATTAAGTAATGGAAAGTGGGGCTATGAACTCACCTTGAGTTGGATGATGTATAATGAGAATGATGGATATGCCATAAGAACTTCTATGAGCAACCTAAAATAATTGTTGCAACTTAGGTTTGGAATAATGTCTAAGAATATGAAGAATTGCCTATGTATGTCTTGCATTTAGTCCATGATGTGGTACAAAGTGTAGTGTAAGTCTTTGAAAAGAAATGGTTCATGAAACATGTATAGTTTATATATCGTTTACTACCGTTCGGGCCGACATAATTCAGAAGTCATGTAGTAAACGTTCGAGGAGCTAGGACACTTTAATTCGTAAATCCACAACTCATCTCGACGGCTTACTTAATGAACTCCTCACATGAGGCTCCCTACTATTGTAGTATTTGATAAAGTATATATATATATATATATATAAGTTTTGATCTGAAAAGTTACCTGTCCAATATTTGAATAAACTTAGGAAAGTTTATTTTTACATGAAGATTGTTATTAGGATGAGTTTCTTAAATCTTGTATGACAATTACTTGTAAGATCTCATGGTTCTTTAGATGAAGTAGATCTAAATTGTATGTTTAAGTTATCGCCAACTCTTTAGCTCATGTTTTCGCCTAAGTAAGTTTATATGGTCATTTAGTCATGGCCTTGCCATGACCTTTGGTCATTGTTCCATGGTCTTGAGACACAAACTTGGCTTTAGCCATGGTTGTGGTCTTGAATCTAGGTCATAAGACCTCTTGGTCTTTATAAACCATAACCATTATATAGTGACTTATATATGTAAAATAGCTGTTAATAAACTGAGAAAAATCTCATTCGTTATTGGTTTTCTGGAGATGTGCTCCTGAGTTTTTGAAGAAAACATGATTCCGGACAACTTTCGTGTTTTAACTTTTTCATGAAACGGACCAGAAGGGCCTCTTTTTGCGTGTTTTATTTTCTGTCACAGAAGCTATTTAGGCAGTTTTGCCGCAAAGTTTTGGTAACTTCAAATGGTCATAACTTTTGACTCGTATACTCGTTTTAGGTGGTTCAAATTGCTATGTTTCCTTGTTAAGTCCTCTACTACAATATGTAATGATCCAATATCATAATTTTACCATTTTGATCAGATTTTACCAAGAAAGTCACTAGTTTACTTGTTTAAATAACTTAACTTAACAATCATTTACAATAACTTGTTTTACTCATTTTTATACATCATGGACATGATCACAAGACAAAATATAGCATGAATGATATGTAAATAACATGAATATGATATTTAACAAGAAGTATGTTAGGGTTTTGCTTACAACTTTTGGCTTTCAATTAAGAAAGGAAGTTAACATGTAAGATAAGGACTTTGAAAGCCTTAAGCTTCACCCTACTTCAAGCAATCTTTCTACCCTTGTATTCTTGAAAGAGTGATGATGAAAATTGAGGTGACTTGAGTAGATTCAAACTCAAGAGAAATCACCAAAGTTTCTAGGGTTTGGAAGTAGTTTGATGAATCAAAACCAAACTAGGGTTTATGTGTTGTTATAGCACTTGATCCTTGAATAAAATTGGAAGTAAACTAGCTAAGTGTTTTATGGTTGTGTGTGTGGTATGTGGCGTACAAAGGAGGGGGAGGAGAGGGTATTTATATGCCTTTGAGGAGGTTACATGCATGGACTAGTCAAACCTTGGAGAGCAAGGTGAACACATTGTAACAATTCGCATTTTCAGGATAATTACTATTCCCGGAAAATTTCACTATTCACTTTTACTATTCATTTTTCCCAAAAATTTTCCCGAAAGTTGATTTTTATTTGATATTCTCAAGTGATAAATCATTTCCATGGCAAATTAAATGTTTGACATTCGTCAGATCATTTTCGTGAAAGTTATTAAGGAATTACACGGAATTACACGTTTTAGGGTAAAACGTCATTCAGAAATTCTACGTAGAACGAAACTCGACCGCGTTAAGTGACCCCGCATCAGAAAAATGTTTGACACACTCATGATTTATTTGAGAATTAATCGTGACTGAGAAAAATATGACCAAAGACTTCCCGGCAGGTCACCCAAGCCTGTACTACTCTCGCATAAGCACGCTTAACCGTATGGGCGATTAACCGTTAGACCACAAAACGTTTTTCTAAGACGATTTGAGCTTTCAACTTATTAAAATAAGTCAACATATTTTTCCCTCCCCCATTGACTAAAAATCATTCTTTGATTTTATAAATCATTTCATGATTTTTAGGCTTCCGGTTTGATGTCTAAAAGACATTTAACACCAACCGACACCAGACTGAGCCCAGTCTAGACATTATAAATCATTTTAAATCATTTTTAGCATATTAGAAAAGTAACATTTTACTTTTCTCAGTTTTACGCAATATTCGTTCATTTTACGTATTACGCGTTTTAGACCCGTGTTTCCAGCTTTTAGCAGGTTTTACCACCCAAATGGAACTTATCACCCATTTTATATTTTATTATGGGACTTATGAACATTTCTAACAATACTTTAAAGTTTCATAATTTTACGACACCCGGTTTTACGTTTTAAGGCCTAATCATTTACGGTTGGCATTTCCCGGAGTCAAAAATGCATCTAATATCTAGATATTTTCATCCAACACACACCTCACCCCCCTTATCCTCTTTGAACCGCCAAAGGGGGGGGGGGGAGTCATGCCCTTGTGTGGCTTGATCTTGAGTCTTGTTGGTCTAGGATGCATACATGTGGATTTTTGACAAAATATCTCATGAAATCTAACCTCCTCAAAGTCATATATATACTCCCTTCCCTCCCTTCCTTGGCCGGCCATCCCAACACACCAAAACATCTCACATTAGCTCTAAGTCTTCTAATTTGTTGCAAGGTTCAAGTGAAGTTCAAGTATAGAAACCCTAGTTAGCTTATTTTCACCAAAAATCTTCCAAACCCTAACATACTTGGTGTTTTCTCTTGAGTTTAAATCCACTCAATACACCTCAACTTTCATTACATATCTTTCAAGAATACCAAGGGTAGAAAGGTTGCATGAAGTGAAAAAGGGTTGCAGAAGTCTATCAAAGTCCATTTCCTTACTTGTTACTCCTTTCTTTAGTTAGAAAGCCAAAAGTTGTAAGACTAAACCTACCATGCTTCTTGTTTATTTCTCATGTTCATATCATTTACATGTTATCTTTGCTATATTATGTGTTGTAATTATGTCCATGATGTATCATGATGAGTAAAAGATGTTGTTGTAATGAATTATTGAAACAAGTTACTAAAACAAGCAAACTAGTGAATATCTTGGTATAACCTGATCAAAATGGTAAAAATTTTATATTGGATTATTACATATTACAGTAGAGGACTTAACAAGTAAACCATAGCAATTTGAACCACCTAAAAAGAGTAAACGAGTCAAAAGTTATGGCGATTTGAAGTTACCAAAGATTTCCGGCAAAACTGCCTAAAAGTTTCTGTGACAGAACCTAAAACACGCAAAAAGTGGCCTTTCTGGTCCGATTCATGAAAAAGTTAAAACACGAAAGTTGTCCGGAATCATGTTTTCCTTCAGGAATAAAGAGGCTCGAGCCTTGAAAACGCCTTCTGAGTGAGATATTTCTCAGTTTCTTAACAGCTATTTACATATTTTAAGTCACTAAGTTATTGTCATACTTTCAAAGGAATAAAAGGTATTATGACCTATAACCAAGACCCCCACCATGGCTAGAGCCAAGGTTGTGTAACATGACCTTGGAACAAGGACCAAAGGTCATGGCTAGGCCATGACGAAATGACCATACCAACTTTCATAGGCGTAAACATGAAACAAAGAGTTGACGAGAACTTGAACAAGCAATTTGGATCTACTTCACTTAAAAGGGAACCATGAGATATTACCAAGAGAAAATGGTCATACAAAACTTATGAAACATACCCTAATAACAATCTTCATGTACTAATAAACTTTCCTAAGTTTATTCAAATATCGGACATGTAACCTTTCGGATCAAAACTTATATCTATATATTTCATCAACTACTACAATAGTAGGGAGCCTCATGTGAGGAGTTCATTATGTAAGCCGTCGAGTTGAGTTGTGGATTTACGAGTTAAAGTGTCCTGGCTCCTCGAACGCTTACTAACATGACTTCTGAATTATGTCGGCCCGAACGGTAGTAAACGATATACAAAACATACATGTTTCATGAATCTTTTCTTTCAAGGACTTACAATATACATCATACCACATCATGGACTATAATGCAAGATATATATATATAGGCACTACTTCATATTCTGTACTCAAATCCTAAGTCGCAACATTCTATTATAGGTTGCTCGTAGAAACCTTCACGATTCAACCGTTACATTCATTACTTGCTATCTTACTTAAGGTGAGTTCATAGCCCCACTTTACATTACTTCATTGTTTTACAAACCCTTGGGGGGAATACATGCTATTTTTAACCGAGCACAATGTTTTTAAATTGTATGCTTGCCTGATTATTTTATTATCACTAAGTACCATCCTTGCCAAACCGAGATCCCATATTATGAACCATTTAATCACTTGCGAGGGTTACTTGCAAGTGAGCGCGAATATTGTGAATAGGCCTATTGGGATTGACGAATCCCATTTGTATTGACTAAGTTCAAACAAATGCATTAATATTTGAGACATTAGGTATGACGGCAAAGTACCTACTGGGATAACTCCGCCGATTGATATTGGTACCCGTTAACGTTTTGGTGTCATAAGCTTAGTATTTGATAATAACTGTTCCGGGCGTGTAACAACGTGGCCCATATTTGTTTTCCAAACATTGGTGTGAGTCTATAGCTCACACTACCAACATATTGTGTTCAAACATTAAACAAACTCTATGAATATCACTCAACCTTTGTGTTGACCTCTCAAGCATGTATTTCAGGTTCATGACGATCAAGGATGGCACGGAAGGGCACGGATACTCAAGAGGGCTATAAATTTTATTATCATTCAAAACTCATTTATTATACATTGTAAACATGGAACCAATTGGGACCTCAATTTTGTAACCTCTGATATTTATACAATTTGAATGATAAATCTTTTAAAACGACTCAATTGGAGTTCGTTTTCTATTATTGTGACTATTGTGCCGTCGAGTAACACCCAGTTTGAATTCCGCTGCATCATTGAATTGGGGGTGTTACACACATGTACACATCCTAGAGTTAGAAGCATGAGATCAAGCCATGTGTGAGGTGAATCCCCCCCCCCTAGAGGCGGTTCACATGTAGATAGGAAGGATGAGTTGGTCTTGTTGATATTATCCTACTTATGGAGCTAGTTTTGACTCCGTAAAATGCTAACCGTAAACAATTAAGCTATAATACGTAAAACCGGGTATCGTAAAAATACGAAACTTGGAAGAATGATTAAAATTGTCAAAATACTCCATAATAAAATATAAAATGAGTGGTAGGTTCCATTGGGGTGTTAAAACCCTGCTCAAACTGGAAACACGGGTCTAAAATGCGTAATACGTAAAACGTACGAATATTGTGTAAAATTGAGAAAAGTAAAATGTTACTTTTCTAATACAATAATAATGATTTAAAATGACTTATAATGTCTAGAATGGGCTCAGTCTAGTGTCAGATGGTATTAAATGTCTTTTAGACATAAAACCGTAAGCCTAAAATCAAGGAATGATTTTTGGTCAAAGGAGGAGGGAAAAATATGTTGACTTTTTTCAAAAATGTGAAAACTCAAATCATCTTAGAAACGCGGTGCAGGTATAGGCTAAGGTTACGACTGAGTAAAAATGCTTAAAAACGAAAATTCCTGTTTTTCACGGCCGAGGTTTATTTGGTCATGTTTTTCTCAGTCATGATTTATTCTCAAATAAATCATGAGTGTATCAAACATTTTTCTGATACGGGGAAAATTAACGCGGTCGAGTTTCGTTGTGCGTAGAATTTTTGAATGACGTTTTACCCTAAAACGTGTAGTTCCTTAATAACTTTCGCGAAAATGATCTGATGAGTGTCAAACTTTTATTTTGCCATGGAAATGATTTATCATATGAGAATACGAAATAAAATTCAAATTTCGGGAAAATGAATAGTAAAAATGAATAGTGAAATTTTTGGGAATAAAAGTTAACCTGAAAATGTGAATTGTTACAATCACTATCACTTTCTCCATCTGAACTATCATCAACAGATGATGATATGAGTGCTACACTTCCTGAACCTATGCTTAGTTTGCCAGCTTTCTTCAATCTCTATTCAATAACCTTGAAGTTATTGTACAAATCATTATGTTTCATGGTCTCCAAATCTGGCTTATCTTCCCATACAGCAACATTGGTTCCAAACTCAGAGGGTAAACTTCTTAAGAATTTTAGATTGAGGTCTTCCCTTTCCACCTCAATTCCAAAAACAGTGAGTTGAGTAACAATCTTTTGTAGCCTTGTGAAGATGCTATCAATAGATTCATTACTTGATGAACCAAAGTTTCCATAAGTCTGTTTCAGCAGGTCTTCTGAGTCTTCTTGGTGGAGTCATTACCACCAAAAACATTACAGATCTCCTCAAAAAGAGTCTTTGCAGTCTTGTACTTGCTGAATGCCAGAACTTGATCTCTGGGAAGAGTCATCAGCAACAAACCTCTGGCTTTCAGGTCATTCTTCATCTGAAGTCTTTCATCATTAGTAACAGGTCCATTGTTAACCTTTATTACTTCCTTGCCACCAACCATCTCTGAGGTAGAACTTGGTTTGAAGGAATTACCAAGCATAATGATCTCCCAGAGTGTATAGTCTTGCACCATAAAGAATTCTTCGATCATAAGCCTCCACATCTCAAAGTCATTCAACTTAAGCTTTGGAAGCTTAGCAGCAATGTTTGATTGACTGGTTTCTGTCTCTATTGATTCTTCTGAGTGAACTAGGGTCTTCTAAATCAAAGTATCAAAGCCTGGCTCTGATACCACTTGATGGATCTAAACACCTTGAACTGTGTTAGATTGATACTTTGAGTTATATTACTAAGTATGCGGAATTTACTTAGTAACACTTAGAAGTTTGCTTGTGAATGAATGAAACAGTTGTTTAAGAGTGAGAACAATATATGTAACAAACGGTTAGCTCCAATATTATTAATGATAATAATACGAGTGATCTTAGTGTCACTAGGGTTACACCTTGAAGCTCAAGAAAAAGTATATGTAACCTTTAACCTAGGATCTCCTTTTATAGCACAAGGAGTCCTCTTCTACAAGATAAGTATAATTCTAATAGAATAAGATATACACAAGATCTATTCTATATTTATCTAAACACATTTTCTAACAGTTATCTAAACAGCAGTGGTAATATATGTTCTTGCAGTGGTAATGAGTTTCCACTACAAGTACATTCTTCAGCAGTTGTAATGTCTTCACTAGCCGTGGTAACTGTTAGTATAATTCCCAACACCTCTCCTCCTCCTCTCTACCTCACATTTCTGTAGTACTAAGACCTTAGAAGCTGTTAGGAATGAGTAGCTAGGCCCTGGTCGAGTTGTGTTGTGGTTTGAAGCCATACAAGCCCTAGAAAACCCTAACCCTAGTTCTAACCCATGTAACCCCCTAGCCAAGTAAGTCTTACTTTTAGTTAATATTGCTTTAGTATAGTCTTAGGATAGATTTAGGATACTTTAGATAGCTTAGATACCCTTGCGTGAGCCTAGAACCATTCTACTTGCTAGTTTACATTTTATAACCCTAGATCGAGTCATATACTTGCATACATGCTATAATTAGTTAATTTAGGTCATACACTAGTTAAACATAACTTAGATAAGTTAAAGTAAGTAAAACATAGGCTAGAAAACTTAAATACTAGATAAAATATAAGTTACATGCATATTAGGACTAGTTTTGCAATAGTTTACATGCATAGGGGTATATATCATAAATTCCTAAAATTATAAAGTCTAGGAACTGTTTTTGACCTTTCCTAGAAGTTATAAGTAGTAAGGATTAGTTTTGCATAATATTAAAACCCTAGGATAGATAATAACAAAAGTATAAACTAAAAAGGACTAAAAACATAAATAGTATAAAGATAAAGGTCTAAAATGGTAAATATAGAAAACTTAGGAGTCTTAGGTTAATATAGAAGTATAGGGATTAGTTGTGTCAAGTATAGATAGTTATTAGTAGAAGTAAGATAAGTAACATAAAACTTAGGGTAGAAAATGTAAATATATAAACTATAAGGGTAAAAAGTGAAAATATCATATAAGTATAAAACCTAAATAAAGCTAGAAGCATAACACAATACTAGGGAGCTTCATGCGAGGAGTACTATGTGGATATTTCGTTTTTGACGAGTTTGTTGGGTTTACGAATTAAAGTGCCCTGACTCCTCGAAGGATTATTGCATATATACTTCTGAGATATGATGGCCCGAATGGTGATATGATTATAACTAAACCCTAATAACAACATAACTCAATAATAGGGAGCTTTGTGTGAGGACTATTAACTTCTGAATTATGATGGCCCGAACGGTATTATGTTGATAACATAATACAATAGTAGGGAGCTTCATGTGAGGAGTCATATACTTCTGAATTACAATGGCCTGAACGGTGTTATGTTATATCTAAAAAATTAACAAACCTGAAAACAATAACTTAAGAAACATAAACATGATAACTAAAAGCTTGACATACACACAAAACCAACAACAACACACTAGGATACGTGAGTAAGGCGATCTAGTTCCCGAGTCACTATTTGCATTACTTAGATTACTCTACACCCAGGTGAGTCTTCATAGCCTTACATCTTTTTAAACTTTCAATCTAAATGCTTTTATAAACCCTGTAAGGGAGATACATGCTAAATGCTTTACTTAAAACCAAATACAAGTCTTTTTCTTTGGTTGTTTGCACGAGTAAACTAACTGCCACCACTACATAACCAAAATTCATGAATCTAATCATTTTGGAGGTTTTACCCAATCGAACGTGAATATAGTTGATAGATCTATTGGAATTTGACAACTCCCGTTGGTATTAACACCCCACTAGGTGGTACCAATAAGTACTTTTGAATCCACTCAAGGTATAACTTTGGCAAGTTATCCTTCTATCCCCTCATGTTGGGTCTGCAGCCCACATGACCCGGATCGTTAAGGTGTAATTCATGAGCTTAGTGCAACCTACTAAACTCCAAATAATTGTACATGCATCACAATTATCACAAAAACTTGCATTTTCCCAGATGGGTGTAACAACTGAACCTAAGGAACTTGTATTCACTAACCCTTAAACCTATGATTCTCACTCAACACCTAGTGTTGACTTTTTATGCATGTATTCTAGGTTTATTACTTCTATGGACCAATGGCAGAAGGAGGTACTGAACTCGGAGGACTTTTCATGGTTATCATTCAAACACGACCAACCTAACTCTTAGATTTTTGGGACCTCAACAAGATAAAAGTATATCTTTTATAATTAAAACTCTGATAATTATGAATGATAACTAAATTTTCAAAATGTCTCTTTTCGAGTCATTTTCTATTACTGTATCTGTGATTCTATGAAGTAATACCCCAAACACTTTATCCGTTGCGATCAGTGAAAAATGGGGGTGTTACACAATGTGGCGTTGCTAAGCCTAGATTCGACTCGACTTAAGCAAATCAAAAACTAACAAAAACTTGCATTTTCTTTTTCTATTTTTTTTCTTTTTCTTGATTTAACTATTTTTTTTTTCATACACTCTTACCCTACCATCCAAACTAATACATCGTAGGGGATTTACATTCCCCTTACACTTGAATTTTTATATACTTTACAATCAACTATTCTAATGACTCGAATTAAGATAATCAAAACACTTGGAGTAGTTTTTAAGAATAACTCACATATGGGGGTAATAAATGATGTTCTTCCCCAATACTCCATTATAATAGTACTTTACCCGTGAGTCCCATGAGTCCCAAAACAATATGTACAAGATATGACTCGACTTAGCAACCATGTAATCATTAGAAAATTAACTAAGGGTTTAAACATATAACAATAATGCACTAATGATGAGTGCATACGCGGATGGCTAAGGCGATTTGGTTGCACATTTGGGGTGGATTGTTAACAAATTCTTCCTTTAAGTAAAATGCTTAAATTTAAAAACGAAAAAGATAGGCTTGGAGGGTTGTACTAGGGGTATCGTGTACTAAAAATGAGTACATCGCAAAGGTGTGGGAAAATTAATTGACTTTATTAGTTAAGTAATTATGACTTCATTGGTCAAGTAATTATGATACGGGTTTAACACAAGGGTGATCCTAATGCCTCTTATCATGTAGTAAATCCTAACTACATGAATGTAGTCTCACTAGCGGTCTCGGGATGCATCACTAATGCAAGTTCTAGAATCTAAGTACTACCGTACACTTATAAGCATCTTTTCCTAACAAATCTAGGGGCGAACCTCACATATTTGGGGTGAAAAATTTTGAGTGGTACGGTTTTTCTTGCTAGTCATACAACTCCTATCCATGAGACGCTCTTTAAGACTAAAGCTTCACTGCTAAATGTTGTAAAAAAAAAATTAAATTTGGCGCTCAAATTGACTTAACAAGTATTTCTCTAAGTTTTATTTCACACCTACTATTGAACAAACAAACTCAAGTGCAATTGTATTCTCTAAGGTATCATCATTTACCCTCCCCTTAAACTTGGGCTGAACATTGTCCCCAATGTTTAATAAAAATGATGTAAAAGTAATGAAGGTAAACGAATGAAACAAATACTCCCTTGATAATGTGATAACAAGGTTAAATCCTCCTCCAAGAAAATGAACGTTGAAAGCTTCCCTCGAGAAATATAGATCATCTTCTTGTCCAATATAACCTTTTAAACCTGAGAAAACAATCAAGGCAAACCTTGCGTAAAATCGGCGACAATCTATATATACTAAAATCCTAGAAAGCAAATTAAGATATAATGCTTCTGGAATGAATGTTTGCAGATTTCCTGGAGTTTATAAAACTAAAGAATTAACAAAATTTTAAGACTCTTGTAGAAAAACAAAATTTTTCAGAATTTTACACCTGACGCGTTCAAGTTATAATCCTGACGCCGTCAGAGTGTTCTAACAGAAATCTTATGTTAACTTTCCGGAAAATTTCTGGCAAAACTCATGCCCTAATTCCTGGAAATCCTGCAAAACATAATTATGACTCGATAAAGGCATTTGACTCAAACAAATACTAATATGGACATTCATTTAATATTGTTGTGATTCATGTTCAATCTCGTTCTTAGAAACAAATTTAGATTTCCCTTACACTTATCTTTGCAAAATACCTTTATATGAAGTTAATACAAAGTTAAACAACAAGATAAAGCATTTTCACAATTTATTTTGAAACATGAACCATATACAATAAAAATAAAACATGCATACGGTAACAAATAAAATCAAACAAACAAACAATCAAACAAATAAAGCTTGGGTTGCCTCCCAAGAAGCGCTTTTCTTTATTAAAGAGTCTTGTAGCTAGACTCAAGGTCAAGGGCTACATTTTCTTTTCCCTTTTTTCAATCGATTCACTTAACCTTTAAGCTACTTCCATGTCAACTCTATACTTGAGTCCTAGGGTCAAGCATTCGTTATAATAAAGGCTCCTCTTTTCCCAGACAAAATTCATTCCCTTTTTCTTATCTTCGTCGTTAATGTCCTCGATTGCACTAGTGTTATCCATATCAAGTTGAGGCACATAACGAAATTCCTTCATTTTATTAGGCATCCTATATGTGATCCTATCGATTTCATTAGAAAATTGGACCGCTCCTTCTATTTGTTCGTGTTTTAACTTGGACTCGTTAATAAATGGCTTACCTAATACAACGTGGGATAAGCGACAATCTATAACATTAGCCAAGTCTTCAACAACCATAAAGTCAATGATATAAGTAAAGTTCCCAACAAAGACATGTAAACCTTTAATTCTCCAGACAAAATTACAAACTCCACCGGGGTATTTGAGGTCTCTCCTAGGTTCGAGTCTTGTTTTTACTATATCATTATAAATACTTGAAGACATAATGTTGATCGGGGATTCAAAATTAAAGTACGCTTGATCAATGTGTTTATACTCAATCATGCATGGTATCTTCACATTCCTAGGGTCACCTCTCTTAATCTTCGGGTCAATCTTAACAAAAAGGGGCCAAGGATTATCAACAAGATTGTTATAGTAAGCGATTTCCTCCTTAGTGGGATATAAATTGAAATAATGATCATCTAGATCCCCCTCTCCTTCTTCCTTAACATCATCCACAATTGCCAAGTCATTGGGTTCTAATTCCTCATCTAAGTCCATGGCTATTGCTAAGTCATTAAGCACATAATCAAGCTCAATATTAACCAATTGATTGACTTCTCTAAGTTCCCTAATCTCACTCTCAATTTGTTCACGCAACAAAGCAACTTCGCTAGGTGAAAGGGGTAGATTCACGTTTTCCATAGTGGCTAATGGAGTAATCAATGAGGATTTTACGAACAAAAACACAAAGAAAAGATAGACTAAAGAAACGTATAAAAATTAAATAAAAATCTTACTAGAAAGGAATCTAGCAAGTAGACCTAATAAAAAAAATTTTCAACCTAAATAATAACTATTCCCCGGCAGCGGCGCCAAAAACTTGATGCGTGGTTTTGCAACCTTGCAAAAGGTTTTACCTCTCAAGGGATCTCAAGAGGCTTGCAATCCCCACCAGGCAGTGTACCTGACCGATGTAGTATAGTGTAGTGGCAAGTACCGGGGGATTGATCGTTCTCTCGGGGAATAGTGTCGTTAGAATCAAAACTTAATTAACTAGGTCTAGAGGTGAGGGATGATTCTTTTTGTATTCTTATAGTTTTTTAGAAAGCAAGTAAAAAACTCGGGTTTTGAAAGAGTCGGCGGAATTAGTTGCTAGTCAACTAACCCAAATATCTACTAATGCAATGAAAATAAAATAACAAGAAAGTAAATTTGTAGATAAACAATAGTAAGAGAAACGTGTTTACTTAGATTTCAGTACTCCCTAGCTATCTTTTACTAGTTGATTAGTTTGTTAGAATTTCGTGGATGACGGGTTATATTCGTTAATACCATTCGTAGGGCCATGTACGATCTTTCCTAACTCTATAAGCTTCTACCTCTTCCTATGTTGAGCCGACTACTAGCTCCTAACATGGCCTCCTTAGTAGTTACTCATGCATTTAATATAACCAATTAATTGTAGTACACATCCGATTCATGTTTCTTAAGACATTGAAGCATGTTACCAATTGGAAGTCTGCCAGTTTTCTTAAGCCTAACATAGAAATCATTCATCAAATACAAATAATAACAAACAACCAACCAATAATCAATAGCTAGGTTTCATTACATCTAAGCAAACACAAAGAAAACCTAGCGTAGCATGTTAATAGTAAAGACAACCATAAGATAGAATCAAACAACACATAGACATATTGAATGATTATTGGAAGACTTATCTTTATTAGAACATGGATGATACAAGGGTGAAAGATCCTGTAAAATTCGACCTAGGTTTCTCCACATGTTCTCCCAAAAGTCTCTCTAAAATTCTCCTCTCTAATACACGAAAATTAGACAACTATATATTGATTTTGTGGGCTGACGGTGTCACGTGTTGATTCTGACACCATCAACTCGCCGCCAAAGAAATCCTTGTATTGCCTAGATCCAGATCTAACGCCGTCATGTATTCATCAACTCTTGGCCATCTCTTGCAAAATTACACGTGACGGCCTTGGTGATGCCGTCACGCTTTAAATCTCTAAAAACATTCTGGCGCATCTCGTTACACTTTTTATCCACCTCTTTGCCATAACGTGACGCCGTCACATGCAATACGTGACGCCGTCAGGTACGATTTCCAGCTTGATTTGGTGACTTTGCCGTTTTCTTCACTTTTCGCTCCAAAAACGTCCAAAATGTTTCCTTTTCCAGATTTCTTCTCCAAAGTACCTAAAATGTCAAAAGGAACGATTTAGGGCAATATTTGATCAAATAATCTTGATTTAGGGCTTAAATGACCCCCTAAATTCTCATCACAAACCCTAGGCAAGAAGCTACTAGAGCTTATGCTGCCACTCCATCTGAGGGAAGTGGTTATGCTGGAAAAGCCCCTCTGTGTAAGGAATGTTATTTACATCACACAAGGCCTTGTTTTTTTAAGTGTAACACTTGCAACAAGGTGGGCCATCAGGATAAGGATTGCAAGATCAAGGGACCTGCCACTAGGAGCAATCAGCTACCTGTGATGGTTACTTGTCATGCTTGTGGAAAAAAAGGACACTATGCAAATAGATGTTCAAAGAAGAATATTAATGGTGCCCAGGGAAGAGCTTACATGTTAAGGGATAGGAACGATCAACAAGATTCGAATGTAGTTACGGGTATGTTCTTTCTAATTCAACATCTAGTTAGGGTATTATTTGATTCTGGAGCTGATAGAAGCTTCATAGATAAATCCCTTTCCTCTAGGATTAAGATTTCCCCTAGTGCCTTAGATACCCACTATGACATAGAAATGGCCGACGGAAAACTAGTTAGTACTAACACTGTCATCCAGGGTTGTACCTAGACTCTCTTAAACCACCCTTTCAAAATCGATCCCATGCCAATCACACTCAGTAGTTTTGACGTTGTCGTAGGTATGGGTTGGTTGTCCGAGAATCGTGCTAAGATTCTTTGTGACGAGAAAACCATTCATATTCATGTAAACGGTGAAACATTAATTATCCGAGGAGATCGGAGTAGATCCCGACTAAATCTCATCTCTTGCATCAAAACCGAATGGTTTATTTCTCGCGGCTACCCAGTCTTTGTTATCCAAGTAACAAAAGACTAAGCCAGACGAAAAACGGCTAGAAGATATCCCCGTAGTTAGGGAATTTCCGAACATTTTCCCTAAGGATTTACCTGGCCTCCCTCCCGTCCGTCAGGTAGAATTCCAAATCGACTTGATTCCTGGATCGGCACCAGTTGCCCAATCACCCTACAGATTAGCTCCTTCAGAGATGAAGGAACTATCTGAACAACTCTTAGAACTAACTAATAGGGGTTTCATTCGTCCAAGTACATCACCATAGGGAGCTCATATCTTATTCATAAAGAAGAAAGACGAATCTTTTAGGATGTGTATCGATTATTGTTGGTTGAATAAACTCACCATTAGGAATCGTTACCCATTACCCAGGATCGATGACTTATTCGGCCAACTTCAAGGGTCACGCATCTATTCGAAAATCGACTTAAGATCTGGTTATCATCAACTGAGAGTTAGGGAAGATGATATCCCTAAGAGCGCTTTCACGACAAGATATGGACATTATGAATTTGAAGTGATGCCATTTGGTTTGACAAATACACCTGCGGTTTTCATGGACCTCATGAACCGGGTGTGTAAACCATATTTGGATAAATTTGTTATAATGTTCATAGATGATATTCTTATATATTCTTGTAACGAGGAAGAGTACGCTACTCATTTGAGAATAATCCTTGAATTACTCAGGAAAGAGAAACTTTATGCAAAGTTCTCTAAGTGTGATTTTCGGATTAGTGTCATGCAATTTCTCGAACACTTGATATATCATCAAGGAATTCATGTCGATCCCGCCAAAATAGAAGCCGTTTGGAATTGGCCATCTCCCACGACACTCATCGATATACGCCATTTTTTAGGATTAGCTAGTTACTACCATAGGTTTATCGAAGGTTTTTCAAGGATTGCAAATCCTTTGACTGAGTTAACCTAGAAAAACACAAGGTTTGTATAGGGAAAGGATCAACAGTTAGCTTTCCAACTTCTGAAGATGAAGTTGTGCGAAGCTCCAATATTGGCATTACTCGAGGCTAACGACAACTTTGTCGTTTACTGTGATGCCTCTCATCAAGGATTAGGAGCTGTACTGATGCAATGGGATTAGGTAATTGCCTATGAATCACAACAACTCAAAACACTTAAGAAAAACTACACCACCCATGATTTATAGCCGTTGTGTTCCATCTTAGAATATGGAGACACTATCTGTATGGCACAAAATGTACGTTTTTCACAGATCATAAAAGCCTACAACATATTCTAAATAAAAAAGAGTTGAAAATGAGACAATGTCGTTGGATCGAACTACCTGCCGATTACGACTGTGAGATTTGTTATCATCCTGGCAAGGCTAACGTAGTAGCATATGCCTTGAGCCGTAAGGAATGAATCAAACCACTTAGGGTTAGATCCTTAGTTATGACTCTTCATCTTAACCTACCATCTCAAATTCTTAGAGCCCAAAACGATGCCCTTAAGGCAGAAAATCCTCCATCTGAGAACTTGAAATGAATAGATGAGGCTTTCGAAGCCCGTCCAGATGGAACTCATTGTATCAAGAATCGGAGTTGGTTACCACATTTTGGTAATTTAAGAGACTTGATCATGCACGAGTCCCATAAATCTAAGTACTCTATTCATCCAGGTTCTGATAAAATGTATTAGGATCTGAAGAAACACTATTGGTGGCCTAACATGAAAGCAAATATTGATGAATATTTAGGCAAGTGTTTAATGTGATTCAAAGTAAAGGCTGAGTGCCAGAAACCATCTGGTTTACTGATACAGCCTGATATTCCCATGTGGAAATGGGAATAATCACTATGGATTTCGAAACAAAACTCCTTAAGACATTGAACGGACATGACACCATCTGGGTCATAGTCGATCGTCTTAAAAAATCCCCTCATTTCATTCCTATCCAAGAAACTTATAGTATGGAAACCCTTACAAGGTTGTACCTAAAGGAAATAGTTTCCCGGCATGGAGTGCCAATATCTATCATATTGGATCGTGATACTCGTTTCACCTCTAGATTTTCGCAATCTATGCAAAATGCCATAGGTACTCAGATAGACATGAGTAAGGTATATCACTCTCAGACTGATGGTTAAAGTGAAAGAACTATTCTCACACTCGAAGATATGCTTCGAGATTGTGTGATAGATTTTGGAAAAGGATGGGAAAGAAACTTACCGTTGATCGAATTCTCTTATAACAATAGTTATCATACAAGTATTAGGGCAGCACCTTTTGAGGCACTTTATAGTAGAAAGTGCAGATCCCCTATCTGCTGGGCCGAAGTTGGAGAAGTTCAACTCACGGGTCCAAAGATAATCCATGAGACTACTGAGAAAATAGTTCAAATCCGTAGGCACTTGAAAGTTGCAAGAGATAGGCAGAAAAGTTATGCTAACATTAGGCGTAAACCCTTAGAATTCCAAGTAGGAGATCGTGTTATGCTGAAGGTATCACCTAGGAAAGGTGTCTTTCATTTTGTTAAGCTAGGAAAGCTTAATCTGAGATACATTGGACCATTTAGAATCTTAGAGCGATTTGGTCTAGTGGCATATAGACTTGAGCTTCCAGAAGAGCTAAGTAACGTACACGACACATTTCACATCAACAACCTTAAGAAATGCCTATCTTAGGAATCTCTCGTCATTCCTATGAAAGAGATTCATTCGGACGATAAGCTCAATTTCGTAGAGGAACCCTTAGAAATCATGGACCGAGAAGTCAAAAATCTAAAACACCGTTGGATCCTTATCGTTAAGGGACGCTGGAACTCCCAAAGAGGACCAGAGTATACTTGGGAACGAGAGGATCAAATTCGTGAAAAATACCCTCATATTTTCTCACACTCTACTCCTACTCCTAGCTAAATCTTAGGACGAGATTTCCCTTTTAGGAGGAAAGACTGTAACAACTCACAAAACTTACTTAGGTTATCTATGCTTATCCTTTCTATATAGCACTTTTCAGGGTAAAATTTATGCCTTAGCTATGCCCACTATGCTTCAGCTATCCCCACTATGCCTTAGCACAATGCCTTAACACATTTCCCCACTATACCTTAACACATATTCCCACTATGCTTAATTACAATTCCCCATAAGTATCATTACACTTACCTACTATGTAAAGTAACTTACATAGCCCCCAGACGACTCATCTAACCACTACTGCCAAATATCGTCAAGGTTATACCTTGTAAACATCCTAGTGTGTTGATGCGTGGAATTGCACCCTCGCAAAAGGTTTTACCTCTGAAAGGATCTTAAGAAGCTTGCAATCCCCACCAGGCAGTGTACCTGTTCGTTGTAGTATAGTATAGTGACAAGTACCGGGGGATTGATCGGTCAACTCAAAGAATAGTATTTTTATATTTTTAGGAAAGCAAGTAAAATCTCGGTTTTGGAAAGAGTGGGCGGAATTAGTTGCAAATTAACTAAAGATGTAATCAAAATAAAATAAACTAAACTTAAACTAATTTGTGGTGTAAACAATAATGAGAGAAAATTGTGTTTACTTAGATTTCACTACTCCTTAGGTATCTTTTACAGGTTGATTAGCTTGTTACAATTGCATGGATGACGGGTTATATTCCTTAATACCATTCGTAGGGCTGTGTACGATCTTCCCTAACTCTATAAGCTTCTCCCTCTTCCTATGTCGAGCCGACTACTAGCTCCTAACATGGACTCATTAGTAGTTACCTACGCATTAAATACAACCAAAGTATCGTAGTACACCTCCGATATGATCATGTTTCTTAAGACGTTCAAGCAAGTTACCAATTGGAAGTCTGCCAGTTTTCTTAAGCCTAACATCGAATTCATTCATCCACAACAATTATAAATAAACAATCAACCCATAATCAATATCTAAGTTTCATTACACCTAAGAAAATACGAAGAAAACCTAGCCTAGCATGTTAAAGAAAAGACAAGCGTAGGATATAATCAAACAACAGATAGACATATTGAATGATTTGGTAAAGTACTTATCTTCAATTAAGCATGGAAGAAACAAGGGGTTGAAACCCTTGAAAAAGCTGTAAAATTCATCTAGGGTTTATTCCCTCAAAGTTGCACACAATGAATGAAAACTAGAAAACTATATACAGATTTTGTCTCCTGACGGCGTCAAGAGTAATGTGTGATGCCGTCTACTCACTGCCAAAATAAACTCGTATTGCCTGGATCCACTTCTAACGCAGTCACTCTTTATAAGTTCTGGGCCGTCACTCTTTGCAGTTACTCTTGATGGCCTTGGCAAATTTGTAAGTGACGCGTCACAACCACTTCACAAAACATTCTGGCGCCTCACGTGTAATTGATTTATCCATCCTTTTGTCAACTCATGACGTCGTCACTAGCACCTTGTGACGCCATCAAGTGTAATTTCCAGCATGCTTTTGAGACTTTGTCGTTTTCTTCACTTTTTCGCTCCAAAAAAGTCCAAAATGCTTCCTTTTGTAAAATTCCTCCCAAAAGTACCTAAAATGACAAAAGGAATGATTTAGGGCAATATTTAATCAAATTATCTCGACTTTGGCCTTAAATGACCCCCCAAAAGCGGTAAACTTTTTGCTTCATCAAATACCCTTACACTTGAGATTTGCTTGTCCTCAAGCAAATGCGCTTTTATTCTAATCAAAATACAAGTTAGGGGTCATTTAACACTAAGATAAAAGTAATTACAACAAATAATCATTCCACTTCAACCAAAATCGAGCACGGAAATTATATACTAGCACCTCACAAATAGTGTTTAGATACTCATATCTCTCGGGTGTAATAAAGTATATATCACAATATGGAACTGGAAAACATCTCTCACTACCTGTCATAGCAAATAGATTACCATAGGCTTAGGAAAGGATCAAACCTCCACCACCTGGCGTAAGCACCTAGGATAAACTATCAAAGAGATCTTTTAAAGGGTTATAACGTGAGGTATAGGGATATAATAAACACGGTTTTGTTGGATAAAGGCAATATCTACTGGTGGCTAGTTAATCATCTTGGTTAATTACATGTGAAATGTGGCTTTGCTAAGCCAAGACTCGACTCGACTTAAGCTAATCAAAAACATAAAATAGACATAAAAGGAAACGGGATGGTTGTCCGTATATTTTTTTTTTCTCTTTTTCTTTTTTCTTTCTTTTTTTTCTTTTTCTTGATTTTTTGATTTTTTTCTTTTATTTTCTTTTATTTATTTTTTGTTGCATACACTCTTGCCCTACCATCAAAAATAATACATCATAGGGAATTTGCATTCCCCTTACACTTGAACTTTTACATACTTTACAATAAACTATTCTAATGACTCGAATTAAGATAATCAAAACACTTGGAGTACTTTTTAAGATTACGCACATATGGGGGTAATATATGATGTTCTTCCCCATTACTCCATAAAACTAGTACTTTACCCATGAGTCTCAATCGTCCCAAAACAATATGTACAAGATATGACTTGACTTAGCAACCATGTAATCAATTAGGCAATTAACTAAGGGTTTAAACAAATAACAATAATGCACTAAAGATGAGTGCATACAAGGAAGGCTAAGGCGATTTGGTTGCACATTTGGGGTGGATTGTAAACAAATTCTTCCTTTAAGTAAAATGCTTAAAGTTAGAAACGAAAAGATAGGCTTGGAGGGGTGTACTAGGTGTATGGTGTACTAAAAATGAGTACATCGCAAAGGTGTTGTAGAAATTAATTGACTTTACTAGTCAAGGCGATTGACTTAAATGGTCAAGTAATTATGATACGGGTTTAACACAAGGGTGATCCTGATGCCTCTTATCAAGTAGTAAATCCTACTACACGAATGTAGTCTCACTAGCGGTCTCGGGATACATCACTAATGCAAGTTCTAGAATCTAAGTACTACCGGTACACTCGTAAGCACTAATAATGAATGTTTTTCCTAACAAATCTAAAGGCGAACCTCACATATTTGGGTGGAAATTTTTTTTGAGTGGTACGGTTTTTGTGCTAGTCATACAACTCCTATCCATGAGACGCTCATTAAGGCTAAAGCTTCACTCCTAAATGTTGTAAAAAAATTTAAATTTGGTGCTAAAATTGCCGTAACAAGTATTTCTCTTAGTTTTATTACACACCTACTATTAAACAAACAAACTCAAGTGCAATTGCATTCTCTAAAGTATCATCATTGATGCGTGGGAATTGCACCAGGCTTTACCTCTCAAGGTATCTCGAGAAGCTTACAACCCACACCAGGCAGTGTACCTGATCGTTGTAGTATAGTATAGTGACAAGTACCAGGGGATTGATCGTTCAACTCAAGAATAGTGTCGCTAGGATTAGAAAGCCTAAAAACTAGGTCTAGAGGTGAGGGATGATTCTTTTTGTATTTTTATATTTTTATAAAAGCAAGTAAAAATCTCGTGTTTTTGAAAGAGTGGGCGGAATTAGTTGCTAATCAACTAACCCAATAACTAAGATGCAATCAAAATAAAATTACAAAAATGAAAATAAAACTAATTAAACTAGTGGTGTGAACAATAAATGGGAAAAATGTGTTTACTTAGATTTCATTACTCCCTAGATATCTTTTACAGGTTGATAGTTTGTTACAGTTGCGTGGATGACGGGTTATATTCCTTAATACCATTCATGGGGTGGCGTACGTACTTCCCCATCTCTATAAGCTCATACTTCACTCCTATGTCGACCCTGCAAGAAGCTCCTAACATGGGATCACTAGAATTCACTCATGCATTAAATACAACCATAAAAACCTAGTATGCATTGGTTCATGTTTCTAAAGACGTTCAAGCAAGTTACACTACGGAAGTCTGCCAGTTTTCTTAAGCCTAACATCGAAATCATTCATCTATTACAAATATAAACAAGCAATCAACCTATAATCAACATCTAGGTTTCACTACATCTATGCAAACACACAAGAGATCTAGCCTAGCATGTTAAAATCAAGACAAGCGTAAGATATATTCAAACAACACATAGACATATTGAATGAATTGAAATGATACTTATCTTAATTGAACATGAAAGGATTCAAGGGGTGAAAACCCTTGAAAATATTGTTAAAATCGAGCTAGGGTTTATTCAAGTCGTCCCTAAAATTGTCCTCCCTTAATGAATGAAAATTACAAAACTATATATAGATTCTTTAAGGTGACGGCGTCAAGAAGAAAATTCTGACACCGTCAACCCGCCGCCCATAATAAAATCGGATTGCCTAGATCCAGATCTGACGCCGTCATGTGTAATGTTGTTCTGGGCCGTCACCACTTTTATTCTTGGCGCCGTCAGGTACTGTTCCCAGCAAGGAAAATTAAGACTTTGCCGTTTTCTTTACTTTTATGCTCCAAAAACGTC
This sequence comes from Artemisia argyi, assembly GCA_030686995.1. Lineage (NCBI taxonomy): Eukaryota > Viridiplantae > Streptophyta > Magnoliopsida > Asterales > Asteraceae > Artemisia > Artemisia argyi. The sequence continues at coordinate 144,207,269 of CM060680.1, read as the reverse complement.
CAAAATGCTTCCTTTTCCAGAGTTCACTCCAAAAGTACCTAAACTCACAAAAGGAACGATTTAGGGAAATATTTGATCAAATAAATTCGAATTCGGGCTTAAATGACCCCCTAAAAATGGCTCATTTTTCACCTAATCATATACCCTTACACTTGAGATTTGCTTGTCCTCAAGCAAATGCACTTTTATTCTAGTCAAAATACAAGTTAAGGGTCATTTAACACTAATATAAAAGTAATTACAACAAATAATCATTCCACTAAAGACCATAGACAAGCACGGAGGTCATACACTAGCACCTCACAAATAGTGTTTAGATACTCACATCTCTCGGGTGTAATAAAGTATATATCAAAATATGGAAATGGAAAATATCTCTCACTACCTGTCATAGCAAAATAGATTGCCATAGGCTTGGGAAAGGATCAAACCTCCACCACATGGCGTGATGCGTGGGAATTGCACTAGGCTTTACCTCTCGAGGGATCTCGAGAAGCTTACAACCCCCACCTGGCAGTGTACCTGATCGTTGTAGTATAGTATAGTGACAAGTACCGGGGGATTGATCGTTCAACTCAGGAATAGTTTTGCTAGGATTAGAAAACCTAAAAACTAGGTCTAGAGGTGAGGGATGATTCTTTGTGTATTTTTATGTTTTTATGAAAGCAAGTAAAATCTCGGTTTTTAGAGGAGTGGGCGGAATTAGTTGCTAGTCAACTAACCCAATTACTAAGATGCAATCAAAATAAAATAACAGAAATGAAAATAAACTAACTAAACTAATAAGGTGTGAACAATAGATGGGAGAATGGTGTTTACTTAGATTTTACTACTCCCAAGATATCTTTTACAGGTTAATTACTTGTTATAGTTGCGTGGATGACGGGTTATATTCCTTGATACCAATCATGGGGTGGCGTACTTACTTCCCCAATTCTATAAGCTTCTACTTCACTCCTATATCGAGCCTGCAAGAAGCTCCTAACATGGGATCACTAGAATTCGCTCATGCATTAAATATAACCATAAAAATCTAGTACACATCGGTTCATGTTTCTTAAGACGTTCAAGCAAGTTACACAATGGAGATCTGCCAGTTTTCTTAAGCCTAACATGGAAATCATTCATCCATTACAACTATAAACAAGCAATCAACCTATAATTAACATCTAGGTTTCATTACATCTAAGCAAACACATAAAGATCTAGCCTAGCATGTTAAAATTAAGACAAGCTTAAGATATATACAAACAACACATAGGCATATTGAATGAATTGAAAGGATACTTATCTCAATTGAACATGAAGGGTTTCAAGGGGTGAAAACCCTTGAAAATACTGTTACAAACGAGCTAGGGTTTATTAGGTTCGACCCTAAAATTCTCCACACAAGTTCCTCCCTTTTAATGAATGAGAATTGGAAAAGTATATATAGATTTCATAAGGTGACGGCGTCAAGAGAAAAGTTCTGACACCGTCATCTCGCCGCCAAAAATCTTCTCGGATTGCCTAGATCCAGATCTGACGCCGTCATGTGTAATCTTGTTCTAGGCCGTCACCACTTTTACTCTTGACGCCCTTGTGCTGACGTCGTCACGTTTTCTCTGGACCGTCATCCATTTTGCTCTTGACGCCGTCATAAAATCCTTCTTGACGCCGTCATCTACTGTTCCCAGCAAGGAAAATCAAGACTTTGCCATTTTCCTCACTTTTATGCTCCAAAAACGTCCAAAATGCTTCCTTTTCCAGAATTCACTCCCAAAGTACCTAAAATCACAAAAGGAACGATTTAGGGCAATATTTGATCAAATAAATTCCAATTTCGGCTTAAATGACCCCCTAAAAACGGTTCATTTTTAGCCTCATCATATACCCTTACACTTGAGATTTGCTTGTCCTCAAGCAAATGCGCTTTTATTCTAGTCAAAATACAAGTTAGGGGTCATTTAACACTAATATAAAAGTAATTACAACAAATAATCGTTCCACTAAAGACCAAAGATAAGCACGGAGGTCATACACTAGCACCTCACAAATAGTGTTTAGATACTCACATCTCTCGGGTGTAATAAAGTATATATCACAAAATGGAAATGGAAAATATCTCTCACTACCTGTCATAGCAAAATAGATTACCATAGGCTTGGGAAAGGATCAAACCTCCACCACATGGCGTAAGCACCTAGGATAAACTATCAAAGAGGTCTTTTAAAGGGTTGTAACGTTAGGTGTAGGGATATGGAATACACGGTTTTCCTGGATATAGGCAATCTTTACTGGTGGCGAGTTAATAATCTTGGTTAATTACATGTACAATATGGCATTGCTAAGCCAAGACTAGACTCGACTTAAGCTAATAAATGAAAAATAACAAAAACATAAAATAAACATAGAATGAAACGGGATGGTAGTCCGTATGTTTTTTCTCTTTTCTCTTTTTATTTTATTTTTTTTTTCGATTTTTTTTTTCTAATTTCATACACTTTTACCCTACCATCCAAAAGAATACATCATAGGGAATGAACATTTCCCCTTACACTTGAATTTTTACATACTTTACAATAAACTAATCTAATGACTCGAATCAAGATAATCAAAACACTTGGAGTACTTTTAAGATTAACGCACATATGGGGGTAATAAAATGATGTTCTTCCCCACTACTCCATAAGATAAGTACTTTACCCATGAGTCCCAATCGTCCCAAAACAATATGTACAAGGATATGAATCGACTTAGCAGCCATGTAATCAATTAGATAATTAACTTAGTGTTTAAACAAATAACCATAATGCACTAAAGATGAGTGCATACACAGAAGGCTAAGGCGATTTGGGTGTACATTTAATTGGGGTGTAACAAATTCTTCCTTTAAGTAAGATGCTTAAAGTTAGAAATGAAAAGATAGGCTCGGAGGGGTGTACTAGGGGTTTCGTGTACTAAAAATGAGTACAACGCTAAGGGTGTGGGAAAAATTAATTGACTTAACTAGCCAAGTAATATGACTTATATGGTCAAGTAATTATGATACTGGTTTAACACAACGGTGATCCTAATGCCTCTTATCATGTGGTAAATCCTACTACACGAATGTAGTCTCACTAGCGGTCTCGGGATGCATCACTAACGCAAGTTCTAGAATCTAAATGCTACCAGTACACTCGTAAGTGATGAGGTGAAAAATGAACCACTTTTAGGGGGTCATTTAAGCCTGGAATTGAACTTATTTGATCAAATATTGCCCTAAATCATTCCTTTTGTGATTTTAGGTACTTTGGGAGTGAATTCTGGAAAAGGAAGCAATTCGGACGTTTTTGGAGCATAAAAGTGAAGGAAACGGCAAAGACTTAATTTTCCATGCTGAGAAAAGTACCTGACGGCGTCAAGAAGAAAATGATGACGGCGTCAAGAGTAAAATCCGTGACGACCCAGTGAAAACCTGAAGGCGTCACAACAAGGGCGTCAAGAGTTAATATTGTGATGGCCTACAATTGGAATACACATGACGGCGTCAAACCCAGATCTAGGCAGTCCAAGAAATTATTTGCCGGCGAGATGACGGCGTTAGAAATTTTTTCTTGACGCCGTCACCTATCAGAATCTATATATACTTTTCTATTTTTCATTCATTAGAGAGGAACTTGTGTGGAGAATACTAGGGCCGAACTTTGTAAACCCTAGGTCGTATTTTACAGTATTTTCAAGGGTTTTCACCCCTTGAATCCTTTCATGTTCAATTGAGATAAGTCTTCTCTTAATTCATTCAATATGTCTATGTGTTGTTTGAATATATCTTATGCTTGTCTTGATTTCAACATGCTAGGCTAGATCTATCATGTGTTTGCTAAGATGTAATGAAACCTAGATGTTAATTATATGTTGATTACTTGTTTATAGTTGTAATGGATGAATGATTTCAATGTTAGGCTTAAGAAAACTGGTAGATCTCCATTGTGTAACATGCTTGAACGTCTTAGGAAACATGAACCGATGTGTACTAGGTTTTATTGGTTGTATTTAATGCATGAGCAAATTCTAGTGATCCCATGTTAGGAGCTTCTTAGCCGGCTCGACATAGGAGTAAAGTAGGCGCTTTTAGGATTGGGGAAGTAAGTACGCCTCCCCATGAATGGTATTAAGGAATACAACCCGTCATCCACGCAACTGTAACAAGTAATTAACATGTAAAAGATATCTAGAGAGTAGTGAAATCTATGTAAACATAATTCTCCCATATATTGCTCACAACTCTAGTATAATTTAGTTTATTTTCATTTTTAGTATTTTATTTTGATTACATCTTTAGTTATTGGGTTAGTTGACTAGCAACTAATTCCGCCCAACTCCTTCAAAACTGAGATTTTTAATTGCTTTACATAAAATATAAAAATACAAAAAGAATCATCCCTCATCTCTAGACCTAGTCTTTAGGTTTTCTAATCCTAGCGACACTATTCCTAGCTGAACGATCAATCCCCTGGTACTTGTCATTATACTATGTAACCTTTCGTAAATTTCCCTTACGATTAGTAAATGCATATAAATAAATAAAACGATGTTACGATAAATTAACACCATTTTACGGGTAACAAATTTTTTTTTATGATATGGCTTGATATTGAACCACTACGATAACTGTGATTGACGTTTACCCAGGAACGATGCTTACACACAACCTAGATAGCCTATAATTATTGCGAACGATAAATATTTATATAACGCGTTTATATTTAAAACAATACATTTCGTCTAAATAACGTATATTATTTTTATATTCCCCGAACCTACGAAACTTCCCGAGAACGCTCACTAATATTTTTGAACTTCGACACGATAATCGAGACACACCATGTGGGCCCCCAACACTCATTGGGCCACGGATCCAATTACAAACCAAACGGACTAGTACTATTTTTCTTTCTTTTTTTTTGGGCCGACACGACCAGCAGCCCACCAGGCCAAGCCCAAACCACCCCTTTGTTATTTATTTCTGCCAACCGCGACCCCCCTCCAAACGCGCCCTATTTCTTGCAAACTCAACACACGACCTCGACATGTCATTACACCACTCGATTAACAACCTAGCAAACATTCAAGAATGATAAAGATTGCACCAAATCTCACTCGTTCACTGCTATAACACCCCCAAAATACCGCAGCGGAAGACTGTGTCACTGAGGGTGCTACTTCATAATACAAAGTACAAGTTATAGAAAACGAACTCTAAATGAGACGTTTTGAAAAGTTACCATTCGATTAATGAATTCAAAGTTACAAACATGAGATTCCAAAGTATGATACATAAATGTATACAAAGTTTTTGAATGGTAAATGATAAAAGCGTAAGTCTTCAGAATATGCAGCTTGACTCTAAGTTCCACGCACTAGCTATCGCCTTACTAACCTGAGATAAACATGCTAAAGTGTCAACACAATGGTTGGTGAGTTCATAGAGTTTGTAAAACAGTAGAAAAGCCTTAAAAGAATATTCGCACAGCAAAGGCATCGTGAATCCACTCAGTTGCAAGTCCCGCCATAAGAGACTTGCAACCTGTGTGTTCACAACCCACTGCAAAAAATATAGTATAATAAAGACATGTATAAGTGCATCAAAACAGTTAAGCAATTAGTCGTGAGTCTACACTTCATCTCCGAAGACCTCACATTTGTTGTATGTCTCAATGGTCATCCAACAACTTAATCTGGAGCCACTGGCAGTCTCAATGGTCATCCAGCAACTTAATCTGGAGCCACTGGCAGTCTCAATGGTCATCCAGCAACTTAATCTGGAGCCACTGGAAGTCTCACAATCAAGTATAACGCAGTTAAGTATAACACAATCATGTATGTATGAAATCAAGTATAATGCAATCAAGTATAAGACAATCAAGTATAAAACAATCAAGTATAAATGTTTTGAGTATTTGTACAAGTAAGCAAGTAGTTGAGCATGTATCTCCCCCAAAGAGTTAAAAACAAGTATGAAAAGAGTAGGGGCTATGACTCACCTTAAGTCTATGTAATGAAAGTGGTAGTCGAATAGCGAAAGTCTCTAAGAACAGCCTATAATAGAACGTTGCGACTTAGGTTTGGAGTAAGGTCTAAGAATACGGTGAATTGCCAATATATGTCTTGCATAATGTTCACGATGTGGTACTTAGTATATAGTGTAAGTCTTTGAATATAAATGGTTTATGAAACATGTATAAGTTGTATATCTCTTACTACCGTTCGGGCCGACATAATTCAGAAGTCATGGAGTAAACGTTCGAGGAGCCAGGACACTTTAATTCGTAAATCCACAACTCGTCTCGACGGCTTACTTAATGAACTCCTCACATGAGGCTCCCTACTATTGAAGTATATTGACATGTTTAACCATACTTTCAAGTTTCATATTTTTAGGATACCCGGTTTTACGTTTCGTGACTTAACAACTTACGATTAGCATTTTACGGAGTCAAAACTAGTTACATAAGCTTGGATAATATCATGAAAAGTCCACACTTGCTCCCCAAGCCTTGTGAAACCGCCTCTAGGGGGGGGGGATTCACACTTGTGGCATGATCTCATGACTTTAGCCATTAGATCAACATTTATTTACAACTTGGTCACCAAGTTTAGGCACTTTCCTAGTTAGCTTCCTAACCTCCTCATTCATGCTATAAATAGCCAACTAAAAACACTTTGATCTTCATCTTTTCATCACCAAAAACGCCACACAACAAATCCCTAGCACCATGATCCTTTGATCTTCAAACTATAAGTTACACATAAGAGTTCAAGGTCTTAGTATTCTCTACCATGTTCTCAAGTTTGTTTGGTGATTCCATGGTTGATTTAGGAGCTACACAAGGTTACTAGGGCTGAAGTTAAATGGTTTTCACAAGGGTTATATCAAGGCTAGCAAGGGTTACAAGAGTTATGGTGAAGGGTTTACAAGCTTAGGTTTAGTTTCCTAGTTCTATACTTGACTTCCTTTCTTTAGAAAGCCAAAAGTTGTAAGCAAACCCTATTACACTTTCTTGCTCAATATCATTTTCATGCTTATTGTGTTTCTTTCATGCTATATATGGTCTTTGTATTATGTTCATGATATATAAAAATTGGTAAAACAAGTTATGGAAACTATATATTAACTTATGTTATTTAAGCAAGTAAACTAGTGACTTTTATGGAGAACCACGACCAAAATAGTATAACTATGATATTTGACCCTTACTTACTGTTAAAGAGGACTTAACAAGGAAAACATAGCAATTTGAATCACCCAAAACGAGTACACGAGTCAAAAGATACGTGTAACAACCCGTAATTTTCCACGTCAACATTTATTTCCAAACTCTAATTTATTAATTTCAAAACTTTACAAGAGCACTTTTTACGTATAACTTTTTAGTTAAATAAACATAAAACTATAATAACCCTCTTGTGCATTGTGACTTTAGACTATATTTAGTCTACAACATTATGGTACCTTGCCATTACTTAAATTCATAATTTGATTGCTAGGACATTTGCATTTTTAGTTACTCACGATTATTAATTTAATAAAAGTTTTTTTTTTCACAATTTAACTGAACACCTAACGTACCCGACACTCCAGACAATGGTCCTAATATATTTTCACACTCACTATAGTGCTACAAAAATTATATTGTTAGTTTACCCGGTGTTTTAAATTTATTTAATATATATTGTTAAATATATATATATATATATATATATATATATATATATATTCACGACGATTTACGTAAATACGATACGATAATTATTTAAACACCCGATACTTGTACAAAATGCATTTTTATAATTTTATGACTTTATTATATTTTGTTTTGTTCCGCTAAAATTCATTTCTAGTTAACTTAATACCCAAAATAATTATATAATACATTTTAGACATTATATATTAATTATTTTGGAGACATGAAAATTAAATAGGCATGGCAAACCCATATCCTCCTTCCTTTTTCTTTCTTGTACGCCAACAAAACCATCACCACCACACATATTTGACTTTTTTTTTACTAGCTCATTAATGAGGCTATGTACTAATATAATTTATTAATAAAAATATCTAAGTATTTTGGCTATATAAAGGAAGTTGTCTAGCACATTTATTTTTCATTTACAAGAACTTAAAGACTCTCATTTTATTCATATGTTCGGCCAAGAAGAGAGAAACAAGAAGAGAAGTTAGTTTGATCTATTTTAAGTGTCATTTGACCTTTTACGGGTTGTATATTCACTACAAATCGTTTTGGAGTTATATTCGGGTTATATTGTTCTAGTTCCTATCACAAACCCATCATATTCAAGTTGCGGTTAGAGCATCGAGCGTCGTTTCCCGTGCACACTTGTAAGGCATTACTTATTGCTTGTGGTAAGTATTCACGAACCCCTTTTTCTAACTATTTTAATCGTTTTGGGGTGGATGCATGAACTATATTGTTTACTCTTAAACGAACTTAAATGACTATTGCTTCACTATTTATGCTCGTAAGTAAATCGTACTCAAACAAACTTGTTCGCTATTTTACGAACACTATTATTTGAATCCTTGACTTATCTTGAACCTTTTGACTTGAACTTTTGGACTTAGTGTACTATATGTTCTAAGACTTAAAGTCTCCTTTGTTCGGAGCAACACTATAAAGTCTCTCCTGTTCAGAGCATCCTTAATAATTCTCGCCATGGTGGAGTGACTAATAATTCTTCGCCAAGTCGGCGGAGTGACTAATAATTATTTGCCTAGGTGGCGGAGTGACTTCAAGTCTCCCTTGTTCGGAGCGGCCTTGACTTATTTTGTACTATGTGCCCTTATTGTGAACTATATTGACCACATGTGCTTGACTATCAGACATATAACTTTTGGCAGTGGGTTGTAAACACACAGGTTACAACTCTCTTATGGCGGGACTTGGAACTGAGTGGATTTACAATGCCTTTGCCTGGCGAACTTTCTCAAATGGTTTTCTTATTATTTAAAACGTTTATACTCACCAACTATTTTTATAGTTGACCGTTTTCTCTCATGCATTTCAGGTGATCGTCAGTAAGCTTTTCTTCAAGGTATTTGCATAATGAAGTTTTCACACGTCATTACTGATTATTATGTACTAAAATGCTATCTTTTGGAAACCAAACTTTATATTTTAAGTTGCTAATGTCGGCTATAACAATGTTGTAATGATATACTTTTCCTTTAATGTAAATTATGGTATTGTTCTATTTCTCTTTGGCAATGTATATTGATTTCGTTGCACCTCGTGTTTCCGCCTTCGGCGGGGTGTGACAGATTGGTATCAGAGCTAGAGGTTATAGAGAATGCTGATTTTTCTAAAATAAAAATCGCAACTATAACCAAAATAACGTTTTTCTTAAACACCAAAAATCATACGAGTCGACTAGTCCTAGCATTGCATCATTAATCCTCAAGTATGCATAGCCTGATCACCTATGTATAATTCAGGAAGAATCATGCGATGAAGGGAGTAGTAGTCAAAGATCATGTCTGGTCGGGTCTAGAGAGTCTGGTCACCTGAAATTGCATTGGTCGGGTGGGTATGGATAACCTGTTTATATGTTTCAGTTTGTGTTACCGTACCTTATATATGCATTTATGTATATGATTTCTATTTGATAACTTACGCCTCGTTAGATTAAGCATGCCTTTGTTTCCATCATTTTGTGATCTCCATGTCACGACTGTCATTTTACCGTACATCATCCGTCATCGTTCATGTATCGCTCACTCAACCAACTATTTTTGGTCTATCGCAGAATCAGGACAACATGCCGGGTACATTCTTTTGAACAACCTCCTCACTTCACTATCCCTTAATCTTGAGTGCATGACTTATTTCCATTTCTTACCAAGTTCACGACATTGATATAATCCGAGACCTAGCGTTTTCAACCTTAGTTGCCTCATCAAATTTGACCACGATCACATACATCTATAGAATGAATGAACTGAATCTCGAGGACGAGATTCCTTTTAAGACTGGTAGACTGTAACAACCCGTAATTTTCCACGTCAACATTTATTTCCAAACTCTAATTTATTAATTTCAAAACTTTACAAGAGCACTTTTTACGTATAACTTTTTAGTTAAATAAACATAAAACTATAATAACCCTCTTGTGCATTGTGACTTTAGACAATATTTAGTCTACAACATTATGGTACCTTGCCATTACTTAAATTCATAATTTGATTGCTAGGACATTTGCATTTTTAGTTACTCACGATTGTTAATTTAATAAAAGTTTTTTTTTTTCACAATTTAAGTGAACACCTAACGTACCCGACACTCCAGACAATGGTCCTAATATATTTTCACACTCACTATAGTGCTACAAAAATTATATTGTTAGTTTACCCGGTGTTTTAAATTTATTTAATATATATTGTTAAATATATATATATATATATTCACGACGATTTACGTAAATACGATACGATAATTATTTAAACACCCGATACTTGTACAAAATGCATTTTTATAATTTTATTACTTTATTATATTTTGTTTTGTTCCGCTAAAATTCATTTCTAGTTAACTTAATACCCAAAATAATTATATAATACATTTTAGACATTATATATTAATTATTTTGGAGACATGAAAATTAAATAGGCATGGCAAACCCATATCCTCCTTCATTTTTCTTTCTTGTACGCCAACAAAACCATCACCACCACACATATTTGACTTTTTTTTTACTAGCTCATTAATGAGGCTATGTACTAATATAATTTATTAATAAAAATATCTAAGTATTTTGGCTATATAAAGGAAGTTGTCTAGCACATTTATTTTTCATTTACAAGAACTTAAAGACTCTCATTTTATTCATATGTTCGGCCAAGAAGAGAAAAACAAGAAGAGAAGTTAGTTTGATCTATTTTAAGTGTCATTTGACCTTTTACGGGTTGTATATTCACTACAAATCGTTTTGGAGTTATATTCGGGTTATATTGTTCTAGTTCCTATCACAAATCCATCATATTCAAGTTGCGGTTAGAGCATCGAGTGTCGTTTCCCGTGCACACTTGTAAGGCATTACTTATTGCTTGTGGTGAGTATTCACGAACCCCTTTTTCTAACTATTTTAATCGTTTTGGGGTGGATGCATGAACTATATTGTTTACTCTTAAACGAATTTAAATGACTATTGCTTCACTATTTATGCTTGTAAGTAAATTGTACTCAAACAAACTTGTTCGCTATTTTACGAACACTATTATTTGAATCCTTGACTTATCTTGAACCTTTTGACTTGAACTTTTGGACTTAGTGTACTATATGTTCTAAGACTTAAAGTCTCCTTTGTTCGGAGCAACACTATAAAGTCTCTCATGTTCAGAGCATCCTTAATAATTCTCGCCATGGTGGAGTGAATAATAATTCTTCGCCAAGTCGGCGGAGTGACTAATAATTCTTTGCCTAGGTGGCGGAGTGACTTCAAGTCTCCCTTGTTTAGAGCGGCCTTGACTTATTTTGTACTATGTGCCCTTATTGTGAACTATATTGACCACATGTGCTTGACTATCAGACATATAACTTTTGGCAGTGGGTTGTAAACACACAGATTACAAGTCTCTTATGGCGGGACTTGGAACTGAGTGGATTTACAATGCCTTTGCCTGGCGAACTTTCTCAAATGGTTTTCTTATTATTTAAAACGTTTATACTCACCAACTATTTTTATAGTTGACCGTTTTCTCTCATGCATTTCAGGTGATCTTCAGTAAGCTTTTCTTCAAGGTCTTTGCATAATGAAGTTTTCACACGTCATTACTGATTATTATGTACTAAAATGCTATCTTTTGGAAACCAAACTTTATATTTTAAGTTGCCAATGTCGGCTATAACAATGTTGTAATGATATACTTTTCCTTTAATGTAAATTATGGTATAGTTCTATTTCTCTTTGGCAATGTATATTGATTTCGTTGCACCTCGTGTTTCCGCCTTCGGCAGGGTGTGACAATACGGTCATAAGAAGTTAGCGAAACCAAAACGCTGAAACTGCCAATACCCTACTGTTTGCATTCTGCCATTTTGAAAGTCACCCTTCTGGTCTGATTCATCAAAAAGTTAAAGCACGAAAGTTGTCCGGAACGACGTTTTCATTCAGGTACAAAGAAGCTCGAGCCCTGAAAACGCTTTCTGAGTGATAATTTTCTTCAAATTCTTAACAGCCCATTTTTAGACCAAGGTAACTATATAATGGTTATAATTAGATGAGACCAAGAGGTCTAATGACCTAAAGCCAAGACCACAACCATGGCTCCCAAAATACCGCAACGGAAGACTGTGTCATAGGGGGTGTTACAACTGCCTTAAATTTACCCTAAGTAAACCACCAAACTCACCTTGAAAGATAAGCTCTAAACGTGTCCCAACATTCCTTGTTGCCTCCTTTGCTCACCAATCACATCTAAACTAACAATATACATAACATGAAGCGTCAGGAATTAATAGGAATGGTATCTCACAAGATCTAGCTTTGTAATCACTCGATTAGGCATTGTTTGTGGTGCTACTATTCGCCTCACATGCACCCTCCCCTCTTGTGAGCCTATCTTGTTTCTACCCTTCAAAATACTGCCTATATAAGTCTCCCATGCAAACTTGAAACGTTACATGCACTTAAAACACACCACATTACATAAAAATAGTAACGAGAAGGAGTTGTGAGGGACGAACGAATCACCAAGTATACCACGCCTTGAAGAGAACCTAGGAAGCAAGGATTGGAGCCTTTTGAACCTTGGTGGGACGTGAAGTGAACCACGGAGCTTTTGAACCATCACACGAACCATACACTTGTTTTTACACCACCTTTTATAGGTGAGGTGAGACCACAAAAGTTTTCTTTCTAAGTTATATATATACGTATAGTTATATTGTGCACACTCACTTGGAACTTATAAATCGTAAATCTTATAAACAACGTATACAATTTATGTGTTATACTATTTCTTAGTTATAACATTAACGAGAACCTATAATAACATTGGACTTATATTGACGAGTACACAACATAAATCACACGTTTCTAAGTCACTTGGACCTATACGACACATATTAAAAACACTTAGTTTATTTTCAAGTTTTATAAAGTTTTACGCATGAATTTGTGGCCACACTTTGATCCTATATTTTGAAATATAACCACACGACCCACTCATATTTTTACATAGACTAATTGTCTAGCTAGTGGAGAAACGGGATTGATAAATACTTGAAACTATTAACCTTGTTTAATCACTTAACGAGACCTAAAGCTAATCGATATTGAAACCAGTTTTCAGAAACTTAAAAACCTTACGTGGGCCAAAAAGCCCAAGAAGCTCATTCTAGCTTATCACGATAAGCTGAGCGTATAAGCTCTTTTGAAATGATTTTATAACTTAAAAATATGGATTTTGATAAAAACAAGTGTACCCCCAAACCCTTTGGATCGAAAATCCTTAACGGGCCCTTAATTTGGACTCGTTAAGCCCACTTAATGAAATAAGAAGAAAATAAGCTAATAAGCTGTGAATATAAGCTGTTTGAGACATTATGAGCTTATTGAAAAAGTATAAATGTTAAATTCCAAATTTGGTGAATTTTGGACTAACTTTGCAAATTTTCTTAAACCGAGGGACTAAAACTGCCAAAGTTGCAAACTTTGGGTAGAAACTGTAAATATTGAAACTTAGGATAATAAATGTAAATATTTGATATTTTGGACCTAAAATGTAATAATATATAAATTTGGACTAACGATGAAAATATAATCCGTTAAGGGTAAAAAGCGTAAAATTGAGAAACATAAAGGATTGAATAGTAATATTGATTTTTAATAATAATTTTATATTTATATATATATATATATATATATATATATATATATATATATATATTTGAATATATATTAAAACGATAAATAATAATCGTAACTTGTTATATATGTATATATATATAATACGGATAAATTTATATAACGATAACTAAATTTAGACGAATAAAACAATACGTAACTATTTTCTATTTTATATACAACGTGACACATCGCCTATGCATTTTTGGATTATTCGTAATAAATAATAAACGTTCGCAATAAAACGAGGCTTAAGAACAAAAACGTGCCATATCTTATAGGTTGTGTGTGAAGCCGTTACCTTGCATCGTTGAGATTACGTTTGTTCTACTATCCTACTAAGGTGAGTTCATAGCCCACATTTAACTTATTTTTGTGGGGGGGATACATGCTCAAAAACCGAACACAAGTCTTTTCCTGATCTTATTATTGCTTAAGTAGCTATTGCCAAAAGTTCCTCGATCATGAACCTTAATCACTTAAAGGGTGAATGTAAATAATTGTGAATAGATCTATTAGGGATTGACAATCCCCATTTGGTTGCTAGAGGAAAGTTACCAAATGCACTTTATTTAAATATCATAGGTTACTGGCAAATACCTATCTTGGGGGCTATATCTATTTTACATCATTATTACGGAAAATATTGATGTCTGTTGAATCGTTGAGTGTCATGAGCTTAAGACAATAATGAATGCGATTTTTCTAACTTGTTTATTTGTATTTATATACAATAAACACTTATCTCTTGTGTTCAAACTCTTAATTATAAACCTATGAATTTCACTCAACTTTTGTTGACTTTTAGCATGTTTATCTCAGGTAACTAAATGGAATGGATGGCAAAGGCACGAAGTGGGCAAATAAAGAAATGTTTATTTTTCTTTGAATAAAAACTTGTTGTTGAAGAATGAATTCTCTTGAAATTATGAATATTTGGTATTTTAAATAAAACTTAAAACGATCACTTGAATCGTTTTCTATAATTGTGACAAAGATCCACGATATGATACCGCAAAAGTCTACCGCTGACATTTTAAGTCTTCCGCTGTATTGGTCGATTTTGGGGATGTTATAGATTGGCATCAGAGCTACGGTTATAGTGAACCAAGTGTTTTTGGAACTTTGGACTATAACTACACTTTAAACGGGACAAAATTTTCATAAAATACCATCCTACGCCCTTCGTGCCTACGCATCCCAATAATTGGTAAAAAGTATTATTTACTTTATAGCATTTTAAATTGGTTATAATTATGCTTACATCTATTAATCGGAAAATTTATTACAGTGTCATGTCTTCGAACACCCACCCTATCAGCTTGTCCTCAAACTCAGGAACTGAAGATGTTACTTCAGCCTATGCTACCTCACCTATGCCTATGTCTCCTGCTACCGACAGATACATGCAAAGCCAGTAATTTCTGCCAGCATCTGACACAGAGGCTTCTCCTCTAGCAACATCTGGTCCGATTCGCGGATCTAGGCAAATTAGACAACTTCAGCCTTATAAAGCAAGTACTGCTGTTCCAGCACCAGCTCTTGTCATACCACCTGAATCAGTTGTGCCATCACCAGCTGCACCACCAGTGATACCACCACTACCAACTATCATCTACAGCCAAACTACTACTGTGCCACTAACACCATCACCCATAGCATCACCTCCACTAGCATCACCACCTGCACCTTACCGAAGTGTCCCAATATCACCTCACCGAAGGACTTACCCAATCCGCCCAACCACCTCACAATCTTGTGTTCAACGCAGACGCCGAAGGACCCACAAGCGAGTAGATGCTTGTAGATGGTCTTTCTTGTTGCCCATTATGCGATATTGGAGATCTCAAGAAGGAACACCAACAACAAGGGAACTTGGGGAAAGTTCTTACTCTACCTCCCGAATTCTGCCAGTCACTGGGGAACCCATACATCATACCATACCATTGTTAGCTGCAAGAATGGTTCGCCACGAAGATCGACTTGATTCCATCGCTAGTATACTCAACAAGATTCCACATGAACTTCTAGAAACCTTTGAAGATGATATGAACAGTCTCATAATTGGTCATCTTGCAATAGAAGATAAGGTTGAAAAGTTGGATTCTCTATTTTGGGAATCAATGGAATTCATAGGAGCACTATGTGGGGCTAACACTTCAACAGAAATAGCATTGGGAACTTTAGACAGAGAAATTGAGAGGATCAACACTGAAAACCTACGCCTTAGGCAAGCCTTGCTAGAATCTCGAGAAAGGGAAAGGACTTGAGATCAAACCATGGAAACCATGTCCACTGCCATTCAAGAACTCCAAAACCGCCTAGACAAAGCTTTAGGAAAACCATGAGACCATCACCTCGTTAAGTAAAAATCAATGTCCTACAAATAAGAATATCTTGTCGTGTTTTGTAAACATTTGCACAAGTATCAATAAGTGTTGTAACACTTTGACATTGATTTATGGAAGTTTATTTTATCTTTATTTACGTTGCAAACTTTATACATTATATCGTAATATATTGGTTCATACAGGTCAAACTTATTCGTAATGTGTGTCATTCCAACATACGAAAATTTATGATTTAAACCTTCTCAATGATCGAATCATTGTAACTACGACCTATATTTAACTAATTATTACTCGATATGTATTTTCGACGTGATAAGATTATTATAAATGTTCTAATAATTTACCTTCTTTTATAGCAACATGGCTCGAACTAGGAGAACAACCACGAACGCCGCACTAGCAAGCCCCGAAGTTATGACCCCGGCAGCAATCCAGCAAGCAATTGCTAATGGCGTTAATGTCGTTTTAGCCGGACAAGCCCGTAATAGAGATGGAAATGCCGGCACCCCGCTACTGCACTTACAAGGACTTCATAGCATGTCAACCAACGTATTTCAAAGGAACTGAAGGAGTGTCGGAATTAGCTCAATGGTTTGAAAGAAGTGAAACTGTTTTCCAAAGAAGTGGATGCTCAGAAAACAACAAGGTAAGCTTCGCAACGGGAACACTAATGCAAGACGCTCTATCCTGGTGGAACTCTAACGTTCAAAAACTAGGAGCAGAGGCAGCACATCAGCTTACTTGGATTGAATTCAAGGCTAAAATACTAAAGAAGTATTGTCCCCGTTCCGAACTGCGAAAACTCGAGGATGAGTTCCATGCCTTAATAGTGAAAGGAGTTGACTTGAGAAGTTACAACCGGAGATTCCAAGAACTCAGAGTACTATGCCCTACCATGGTACCCGATCATGAGAAGACATTAGAGAAATATGTCGAAGGACTCCCTAGGAGTATTGAAGGAAATGTCACCTCGGCAAACCCACGAACCTTGGAAGTCGCAATGGAACTTGCTCAGAAACTTCTAGACCGAGAAGTGAAATGCAATGAGCTTAAAAGGAAATTGGACGATAAGAGAACCACCCATCATCACAACAACAACCAACAAAGCTACAACAGTCATCACCGCAACAACAACCACCGCAACAATAATCGAAACCACCAACAATATCACAACACTTGAAGCACTCAACAGCAGAATCAAAGACAAGAAAAACCCCGAGTCTACGCCGCCAGGGAAGGTGTAGGGTACAACGGACAGAAACCCTAATGCCAGCGATACAAACTTCATCATGAGGGTCGTTGTACCGTTCGATGTGACAAATGTCGTAAGATCGGTCATCAAACCAGAACTGTAGGATTCCGGCTACAGGAAGCAACACACAGGTTGTATCACCCACTTGTTACGGATGCGGAGAAGTAGGACACATCCGAAGGAACTGCCCAAAAGGAAATGAACCAATCAACGCTCAAGCTAGGGTATACCTACTCGGAGATGGAAACGGACCCGATGTAGTCACCGGTACGTTTCTACTAAACCATCATAATGCTAGAGTACTGTTTGATTCAGGCGCCAATAAGAGTTTTATATCAAATACGTTTGCCCCTTTACTTAATGTTACCCCCTCTAAGCTAAACACCACCTACGAAGTCGAAATGGCTGACGGGAATTTAATAAATACCAATACAATCATGAAAGATTGCACCCTAACCTTATCCGAAAAACCTTTTGCCATTGATCTTATGCAGGTTCAACTTGGTAGTTTCGACGCTATCGTTGGCATGGATTGGCTATCCCACCATCGTGCTAGGATTCACTGTGACGAAAAGGCCATCCATATACCACTCAAGGATGAAACACTCATTGTCCAGGGCGACAAAATCAAACCTCGATATGGAATTATCTCATGTATGCGAGAAATAAAATACATGAAGGAAGGATGTCAAGTATTCATGGCCCAAGTTACGGAAAATAAGACATCCGAGAAGCAGCTCGATGACGTTCCTATCGTTAGGGATTTTCCTGAAGTATTCCCTAAAGAATTACCTGGTATTCCACACGTACGTCAAGTAGAATTTCAGATTGAACTAGTGCCTGGAGCGGCACCAGTGGCTAAAGCACCTTATAGGCTAGCACCATCTGAAATGGAAGAGTTGTCAGAACAACTAAAGGAATTGTCGGACAAAGGATTTATTTGACCAAGCTCATAACCTTGGGGAGCTCCATTTTTATTTGTTAAGAAGAAGGATGGATCCTTTCGAATGTGCATCGATTACCGGGAATTGAATAAACTTATGGTAAAGAATCGATACCCATTGCCTCGAATTGATGATCTGTTTGATCAATTGCAAGGATCGAGTGTGTACTCAAAAATTGATCTGAGATCAGGATATCATCAGCTAAGAGTTCGAGAAGAGGATATCCCGAAAACTGCATTCAAAACGCGCTATGGTCACTACGAATTTCAAGTAATGCCGTTCGGTCTGACCAATGCACCAGCAGTTTTCATGGATTTAATGAATCGAGTATGCAAACCTTACTTGGATAAGTTTGTAATAGTATTCATCGACGATGTTTTGATCTACTCTCGCAACGAAGAAGAACACGCAGAACATTTACGAATCATTCTAGAACTGCTCAAGAAAGAAGAACTGTACGCTAAGTTCTCCATATGCGACTTTTGGATTCGCACCGTACAATTTTTAGGACACATCATCGATAGTCAAGGCATTCACGTAGACCCTGCAAAGATTGAGGCTGTTAAAGGTTGGTAATCTCCTACAAACCCCACGGAGATACGTCAATTTTTAGGTCTCGCAGGTTACTACCGAAGATTTATAGAAGGATTCTCCAAGATTGCAAAACCTTTGACTAAGCTAACCCAAAAGAATGAGAAGTACATCTGGGAAGAAAAGGAAGAAGCAGCCTTCCAGTTGTTAAAATGAAAGCTTTGTGAAGCTCCAATATTAGCCCTCCCAGAAGGAAATTAGGACTTTATAGTATATTGCGACGCATCTTATCATGGACTAGGAGCAGTCTTGATGCAAAGAAGCAAAGTAATAGCTTATGCATCCCAACAACTGAAGAAACATGAGGAAAACTACACGACTCATGACTTGGAGTTAGGAGCTATAGTGTTTGCGCTCAAGTTATGGAGACACTACTTATATGGCACCAAATGTACCGTGTACACTGACCACAAGAGTCTTCAACATATTTTGGATCAGAAGGATTTAAATATGAGGCAACATCACTAGCTAGAGTTGCTCAGCGATTATGATTGTGAGATCCGTTACCACCCAGGAAAGGCTAATGTAGTAGCAGATGCGTTAAGCCGAAAGGAACGATTGAAACCCCTTCGAGTTAGATCACTAGGGATGACTATCCACTCACCCCTTCAACCCCAAATCCTTACCGCACAGAACGAAGCGCTCAAAGAAGAAAACCGACCCAAGGAAAAGATTTATGGTTTGCCCGAGAATAAGAATGGTTTCGTGAAGAAATCCGATGGAACACTGTGTTTCAAGGACAATAGTTGGATCCCTATGGTTGGAGGTATTTGTGAGCTCATCATGTACGAGTCCCACAAGTCAAAAAACTCCATTCATCTAGGTTCCGACAAGATGTATCAGGATTTAAAGAGACTATATTGGTGGCCAAACATGAAGGCTGACATCGTAGAATATGTCGGTAAATGTTTGACATGTTCAAGGGTAAAGGCAGAACATCAGAAACCTTCAGGCTTACTTGTACAACCAGAACTTCCTATGTGGAAATGGGAACGAATCACTATGGACTTCATCACCAAACTCCCAAGAACCTCATCCGGATACGACACAATATGGATTATTATGGATCGTCTCACAAAATCCGCTCATTTTCTACCCATTAAAGAAACCGATGAGATGAATACACTAGCTCAGCTGTATGTGAAGGAAATTGTCATTCGACATGGAGTACCAATTTCAATTATCTCGGATAGAGATAGTCGTTTCATCTCTCACTTTTGGAAATCGTTACAGAAAGCCTTAGGAACTAAACTAGATATGAGCACAGCATACCACCCTCAAACTGATGGTCAAAGTGGAACTATCCAAACCTTGGAAGATATGCTCCGAGCATGCGTTATTGATTTTGAAAAAGGTTGGGATAAGCACTTACCATTAGCAGAGTTTTCATACAACAATAGTTACCACGCCAGCATAAAAGCAACACCATTCGAAGCACTGTATGGTAGAAAGTGCAGATCGCCCGTTTATTGGGCAGAAGTCGGAGAAAGACAACTTATAGGACCTGACCTTGTTCGGGAAACAACCGAGAAAATCATTAAGATTAAGAAACGCTTACAAGCAGCCCGAGACCGACAGAAAAGCTACGCAGACCTAAAAAGGAAACCCATGGAATTTCAAATACGAGACAGAGTCTTATTGAAAGTATCTCCCTGGAAGGGAATGGTATGATTTGAAAAGCATGGAAAGTTGAACCCCAGATACGTCGGTCCATTCAAAATCCTGGAAAGGATAGGACCCGTGGCTTATAAACTAGAACTACCCGAAGAACTTAGTCGAATCCACGAAACCTTTCATGTGTCAAACCTTAAGAAGTGTTTATCCGATGAATCTCTCGTGATTCCATTGAAAAAGATTCGACTAGATGATAACCTTGTCTTTACCGAGGAACCCATTGAAATCATGGATAGAGAAGTCAAACAACTCAAACAAAACCGTATCCCTATTGTCAAAGTTCGTTGGGACTCCAAGCGAGGACCGGAATATACTTGGGAGCGTGAGGATCAGATTCGCTCCAAGTACCCACATCTCTTCACCTAAGACACCCTTGGCAACTATCTTAGACTAGAATTCCGGGACGGAATTCCCTGTAAGAGGTAGGTAATGTAACCTCTCGTAAATTTCCCTTGCGATTAGTAAATGAATATAAATAAATAAAATGATGTTCCAATAAATTAACACCATTTTACGGGTAACAAATTTTTTTTTTATGATATGGCTTGATATTGAACCACTACGATAACTGTGATTGACGTTTACCCAGGAACGATGCTTACACACAACCTAGATAGCCTATAATTATTGCGAACGATAAATATTTATATAACGCGTTTATATTTAAACCAATACATTTCGTCTAAATAACGTATATTATTTTTATATTCCCCGAACCTACGAAACTTCCCGAGAATACTCACTAATATTTTTGAACTTCGACACGATAATCGAGACACACCATGTGGGCCCCCAACACTCATTGGGCCACGGATCCAATTACAAACCAAACGGACTAGTACTTTTTTTCTTTCTTTTGTTTTTTGGCCGACACGACCAGCAGCCCACCAGGCCAAGCCCAAACCACCCCTTTGTTATTTATTTCTGCCAACCGCGACCCCCCTCCAAACGCACCCTATTTCTTGCAAACTCGACACACGACCTCGACATGTTATTACACCACTCGATTAACAACCTAGCAAACATTCAAGAATGATAAAGATTGCACCAAATCTCACTCGTTCACTGCCTTAAATTTACCCTAAGTAAACCACCAAACTCACCTTGAAAGATAAGCTCTAAACGTGTCCCAACATTCCTTGTTGCCTCCTTTGCTCACCACTCACATCTAAACTAACAATATACATAACATGAAGCATCAGGAATGAATAGGAATGGTATCTCACAAGATCTAGCTTTGTAATCACTCGATTGGGCATTGTTTGTGGTGCTACTATTCGCCTCACATGCACCCTCCCCTCTTGTGAGCCTATCTTGTTTCTACCCTTCAAAATACTACCTATATAAGTCTCCCATGCAAACTTGAAACGTTACATGCACTTAAAACACACCACATTACATAAAAATAGTAACGAGAAGGAGTTGTGAGGGACGAACGAATCACCAACTATACCACGCCTTGAAGAGAACCTAGGAAGCAAGGATTGGAGCCTTTTGAACCTTGGTGGGACGTGAAGTGAACCACGGAGCTTTTGAACCATCAGACGAACCATACGCTTGTTTTTACACCACCTTTTATAGGTGAGGTGAGACCACAAAACTTTTCTTTCTAAGTTATATATATACGTACAGTTATATTGTGCACACTCACTTGGAACTTATAAATCGTAAATCTTATAAACAACGTATACAATTTATGTGTTATACTATTTCTTAGTTATACCATTAACGAGAACCTATAATAACATTGGACTTATATTGACGAGCACACAACATAAATCACACGTTTCTAAGTCACTTGGACCTATACGACTCATACTAAAAACACTTAGTTTATTTTCAAGTTTTATAAAGTTTTACGCATGAATTTGTGGCCACACTTTGATCCTATATTTTGAAATATAACCACACGACCCACTCATATTTTTACATAGACTAATTGTCTAGCTAGTGGAGAAACGGGATTGATAAACACTTGAAACTATTAACCTTGTTTAATCACTTAACGAGACCTAAAGCTAATCGCTATTGAAACCAGTTTTCAGAAACTTAAAAACCTTACGTGGGCCAAAAAGCCCAAGAAGCTCATTCTAGCTTATCACGATAAGCTGAGCGTATAAGCTCTTTTGAAATGATTTTATAACTTAAAAATATGGATTTTGATAAAACAAGTGTACCCCCAAACCCTTTGGATCGAAAATCCTTAACGGGCCCTTAATTTGGACTCGTTAAGCCCACTTAATGAAATAAGAAGAAAATAAGCTAATAAGCTGTGAATAAAAGCTGTTTGAGACCTTATGAGCTTATTGAAAAAGTATAAATGTTAAATTCCAAGTTTGGTGAATTTTGGACTAACTTTGCAAATTTTCTTAAACCGAGGGACTAAAACTGCCAAAGTTGCAAACTCTGGGTAGAAACTGTAAATATTGAAACTTAGGATAATAAATGTAAATATTTGATATTTTGGACCTAAAATGTAATAATATATAAATTTGGACTAACGGTGAAAATATAATCCGTTAAGGGTAAAAAGCGTAAAATTGAGAAACATAAAGGATTGAATAGTAATATTGATTTTTAATAATAATTATATATATATATATATATATATATATATATATATATATATATATATATATATATATTTGAATATATATTAAAACGATAAATAATAAACATAACTTATTATATATGTATATATATATAATACGGATAAATTTATATAACGATAACTAAATTTAGACGAATAAAACAATACGTAACTATTTTCTATTTTATATACAACGTGACACATCGCCTATGCACTTATGGATTATTCGTAATAAATAATAAACGTTCGCAATAAAACGAGACTTAAGAACTAAAACGTGTCATATCTTATAGGTTGTGTGTGAAGCCTTTGCCTTGCATCGTTGAGATTACGTTTGTTCTACTATCCGACTAAGGTGAGTTCATAGCCAACATTTAACTTATTTTTGTGGGGGGGATACATGCTCAAAAACCGAACACAAGTCTTTTCCTGATCTTATTATTGCTTAAGTAGCTATTGCCAAAAGTCCCTCGATCATGAACCTTAATCACTTGAAGGGTGAACGTAAATAATTGTGAATAGATCTATTAGGGATTGACAATCCCCATTTGGTTGCTAGAGGAAAGTTACCAAATGCACTTTATTTAAATATCATAGGTTACTGGCAAATACCTATCTTGGGGGCTATATCTATTTTACATCATTATTACGGAAAATATTGATGTCTGTTGAATCGTTGAGTGTCATGAGCTTAAGACAATAATGAATGCGATTTTTCTAACTTGTTTATTTGTATTTATATACAATAAACACTTATCTATTGTGTTCAAACTCTTAATTATAAACCTATGAATTTCACTCAACTTTTGTTGACTTTTAGCATGTTTATCTCAGGTAACTAAATGGAATGGATGGCAAAGGCACGAAGTGGGCAAATAAAGAAATGTTTATTTTTCTTTGAATAAAAACTTGTTGTTGAAGAATGAATTCTCTTGAAATTATGAATATTTGGTATTTTAAATAAAACTTAAAACGATCACTTGAATCGTTTTCTATAATTGTGACAAAGATCCACGATATGATACCGCAAAAGTCTACCGCTGACATTTTAAGTCTTCCGCTGTATTGATCGATTTTGGCGGTGTTATATACTATACTACATTGATCAGGTACACTGCCTGGTGGGGGTTGTAAGCTTCTCGAGATCCCTCGAGAGGTAAAGCCTGGTGCAATCCCTACGCATCAATAAGCACTAATAGTAAATGCTTTTCTTATCAAATCTAAAGGCGAACCTCACATATTTGGGTGGAAAATTTTTCTGAGTGGTACGGTTTTGTGCTAGTCATACAATCTCCTATCCATGAGACGCTTGCTATGGCTAAAGTTTCACTCCTAAATGTTGTAAAAAATTTTAAATTTGGCGATGAAATTACACTAACAAGTATTTCTCATAGTTTTATTACACATCTACCATCAAACAAACAAACTCAAGCGAAAGTGTGTACTATAAGGTATCATCATTTTACCCTCCCCTTTCACTTAGGATGAACATTGTCCCCAATGTTCAATTAAAGGATGTAAAAGTGAAAAGGGTAAAAGAATGAAATCAAATACTCCCCTGATTCGCTCGGTATGGATAATATGGTAACCAGGTTAGATCTTCCTCCAAGAAAATGAACAATCAAAGCTTCCCTTCCAGAATATAAATCATCTTCTTGTCATACATAACCTGTTAAACCTGAGAAAACAAACAAGGCAACCTTGCGTAAAATCGGCGGCAATCTATATATGATAACAAATCCTAGAAAAAATAACATATATATCTTAAATTGCTTTCTAGGAATTAAAGGGATATAATGCTTGTGGAATGATGTTTGCAGATTCACTGGAGATTATAAAACTAAAGATTCGACAAAAACTTTAAGATTCCGTTACAAAAACAAAACTAGCAAAATTTCCAGATTTTTACACGCGACGCCGTCATGAGTTAATTCCTGACGCCATCAGAAGTGATCTGTAGAAATTCTTATGTTAAGTTTCCAGAAAATTTCTGGAAAAACTTTGTCCTACTTCCTGGAAAATCCTACAAAAGATCATTATACTCGATACAAGCATTTGACTCTAACAAATACGAATATACATGTTCATTTAATATTGTGGAGAATCATGATCGGTTTTGTTTCTTAAAAACATATTTGGGGTTTCCCCTTACACTTATCTTTTGCGAAATACCTTTGGATGAAGTTAAGACTAAGCCAAACGACAAGATAAAGTATTTTCACCATTTTAGTTTTGAAACATGATCTACCAACAATAAAAATAAAGCATGCATAAGGAAACAAATAACAATCAAACAAATAAAAATCACACAAAACATGGGTTGCCTCCCAAGAAGCGCTTTTCTTTATTTACGAGTCTTGTAGCTAGACTCAAGGTCATGGGTTACTACGTGATATGGGTGAGTTCCTCATTGAGCACATCTATGGGATCAAACTTAGGTTTCAACTTCCTATCGGTCTTTTTAGTACGGTATGACCTTTCAAACTTTTCTCCTTCCGGATCATACAAAATCATCTTCATATGCCATGATCCGTCACCTTCCTTAGGTGGCTTGTCCCACCTGCATTTACACTTATCCCCCTCTCTTTTCCACTTGTTCATCTCTATGTTAATGGGCATTACGCTCAAGAACTCAATCATTTTCCTAAAGACTAGGGGGTCCTCAAAAGGGTCTAGCTCTTCATTTCTAGCTATGAGTTGTTCCACCGAATGTATTTTATCGATGAAATCTTTTTCTAGATAGAATGGGCGTTGAGGTCCTATAAAGTTTCTTTCTATCCAAGGTCCGTATCTAGATGGTCTCCTATTCATCTCTACCCAATGTGGTGTCGGCTCATCCTCACAATCATAGCTATGTTTCTTAACATCATATACCGACCAAGTATCGCCCTCACCTACCGCTATCTTAGACTCCTTACAATCTCTCATGGCGCTAGCGGTTGCTAAAAATCCTCTTCCTACTAATAATGGGCATGTAGTATCACTAACCATATCTAGGACGTGAAAATCCGCTAAGATAGTTAACTTCCCTGCGTGAATGATGAGGCGAAAAATGAACCACTTTTAGGGGGTCATTTAAGACCGGAATTGAATTTATTTGATCAAATATTGCCCTAAATCGTTCCTTTTGTGATTTTAGGTACTTTGGGAGAGAAATCTGGAAAAGGAAGCAATTCGGACGTTTTTGGAGCATAAAAGTGAAGAAAACGCCAAAGTCTTAATTTTCCTTGCTGGGAACAGTAGGTGACGGCGTCAAGAGTAACATCCTGACGGCGTCAAGAGTAAATTGCATGACGGCCCAGTGCAAACATGAAGGCATCACAAGGAAGAGCGTCACGAGTTAACACGTGACGGCCTGGAAGAACCTAATACATGACGGCGTCAGATGTAGATCAAGGCAGTCCAAAAATTATTTTGGCGGTGAGATGACGGCGTCACCCCTTTGTTCTTGACGCCGTCAGCCTCAATTTCCTATATATAGTTTTCTAATTTTCATTCATAAAAAAAGACAAGTTTTGGAGAAACCCTAAGGCCGAACCTATTACGAATTTTACAGGTTTTTCAAGGGTTTTCAGCCATTGAACCCTTACATATGTAATTAAGATAAGTGTTCTTCTAATTCAATCAATATGTCTATGTGTTGGTTGTCTATATCTTGTACTTGTCTTAATTCCACCATGCTAGGCTAGATTTATCTTGTGTTTGCTTAGATCTAATGAAACCTAGATGTTGATTATGTGTTGATTACTTGTTTATGGTTGTATTGGATGAATGATTTCGATGTTAGGCTTTAGAAAACTGGCAGATCTCCAAATGGTAACATGCTTGAACGTCTTAGGAAACGTGAACTGATGTGCACTAGGTTTTATTGGTTGTATTTAATGCATGAGTAAATTCTAATGATCCCATGTTAGGAGCTTCTTAGCCGGCTCGACATAGGAGTGAAGTAGGCACTCATAGGATTGGGGAATTAAGTGCGCCACCCCATGAATGGTATTAAGGAATACAATCCATCATCCACGCAACTATAACAAGTAATTAACGTGTAAAAGATATCTAGGGAGTAATGAAATCTAAGTAAACACAATTTCTCCACTTATTGCTTACAACCTTAGTTTAATCTAGTTTTATTTTCATTTCTAGTATTTTATTTTGATTGCATCTTTAGTATTGGGTTAGTTGATTAGCAACTAATTCCGCCCAAATCCTTCAAACCCGAGATTTTTACTTGCTTTCTAAAAAAAATATAAAAATACAAAAATAATCATCCTTCATCTTTAGAACTAGTATTTAGGTTTTCTAATCCTAGCGACACTATTCCTAGCTGAACGATCAATCCCCCGGTACTTGTCACTATACTATACTACAACGATCAGGAACACTGCCTGGTGGGGGTTGTAAGCTCCTCGAGATCCCTTGAGAGGTAAAGCCTGGTGCAATCCCCACGCATCAAGTTTTTGGCGCCGCTGCCGGGGAATAGTTATTGTCTAGGTTAGAATCTCTTTTTATTAGGTCTACTTGCTAGATTCCTTTCTAGTAAGATTTTATTTTTATTTTTAGGTTTTCTTTATTCTATCTTATTTCTTTGTGTTTTTGTTCGTAACTTTTCACCACCTGACATCATGGACGATGGGAACATCTTTGAACCCGTCATCCCACCACAATAAAACCCACCACTAGAACCTCTTAGGCCCCGAACCTTAGGAGAGTATTCCCGACCTAGCCACCAAGGCTATCGAAACGCCATTGAGCTCACCGGAGCCAATGTGACCCCCTTGCGATCCGACACCTTCCGGTTGGTGCAAAGCGGATGTGCATTCCATGGACTTTGTTCCGAAGATCCAAACCAACATCTTAAGGACTTCCTAAAAATCGTAGACTCCATAGACGTAGATGTTGAAACTAGAGAGACAACCCGATTACGCCTATTCCAATTCTCTCTATGGGATCAAGCTAGTCAATGGCTTGAGCGTTTACCCGCGGGATCCATCACCACATGGGATGATCTCACCACTCGTTTCCTTGCTCAATTTTTCCCACCGGGGAGAACTACTAAGCTTAGAAATGACATCTTGATGTTCCAACAACGTCAAAATGAATCTCTTTATGAAGCATGGACTCGTTTCAAGGACTTACTCCAAAAAGTCCCTCATCATGGCATAGATCTTTGGCTCCAAGTCCAAATCTTCTATGACCATATCGATCTCTCCACGAGGCGAGCCATTGACCAATCGGCCGGTGGTAAGCTACGTGATCTAAGTGCGGAACAATCATGGGAACTCATAGAAGATCTTGCTCTCTATGACAACGAAAGTTGGAATGATCCCCGTGATTTGAACAAAACGGCCAAGGCAATATCTTTGCCTTCGAATAACTCTAGCACTCCCGACCGTAGGATCATGGAACTTGAGGACCAAGTCAAGTTTCTCATGAAATCCTACGAAGCTCCTAAGCCTTCAAGCCAAGTGAACAAAATCACTTCTTCATGCGAATTATGTAGTGGTCCCCATGACACTCGTGATTGTGTGGAACTCCCCAGAACAGCTTTTGCGGACTACGCATCCACGCGTACCGACGAAGCGCGAGATAAGTGGTACACTTTCAAACCCGAGCCAAACCCTTACGGTGATTCATACAACCCCTCTTGGAAAAATCACCCAAACCTTAGGTGGAAACAAAATCAACCCAATTCTTCCAATCCGCCTAATCGTTACCAACCAAACGGTCCACCCTCCAACCGTACTTTCAACAACAATCCTTCTAACAACTATGGTAGTACCAACAATCTTGAAGGATTGATGTCTAAATTCATGGCATCTCAAGAAGCTCGCATAGCTAGGTTTAAAACCGAATTCAACCAACAACAAACGGAGATGACCAACAAGATTGACAACTTGTTGAAAGCCCTCAACAACTAAGCGTTAACTACACCTAGGAAGGACACTAGGGACACCAATAACGGAATCCAAATTAAGGACCCCTCATCATCTAAACATGTCCACTTTTTCAATGGTGTCACCATTAAGCCAATAGATAAGGAGATAGAAGAAAGTGACAAGGATGAAAGTAGGGAAGTTGAGGTTAATAAGGAAAAGGAGTTAGAAGAAGTAGAAACTATAGAGAAGTACTTTGATAAGTTGCCTACCAAGGAAGAACGGGAATACCATAAGGATTTATTCGATAGTCCTGAGAGACCATATATCCTTGGCACACCCCTTATCAAAATGGGAGACCCCTCTAACATTAACATACCATGCAATATCGAGCACATGCATATTTGGAAAGCTTACATCGATCCTAGATCTCCCGTAAATATCATTACTAGGACTTATTACAATTAGGTGATGAAACAACTCGATTTTAGGATGATGCCCAATAAGAATCTGATAAGTAATTTTGCAGGAAGAGTGAAGGGATTGCATGTGATTATAGGCAATCTCACTTATGAGATCGATTTTATGATAGTTGAAGACACTCGTCCGGTGGTAGATGCTTGCCTAAGCCAAATAATATTTGGAAAACCATTTGTTGAGGCTACTAGGATGAGTTATGATCCGACTTTAGGGATAGTTATATTCAAGGACGAGAATGATGAGGTTGCCTACCAAATGCCCTACAAAATTGAGCAATACCGCCTTCTCTCTAATTTCGAAAAAGAAAGCAAGCAAGCGGCTTATTATAGGAATGATGAGGATAGACGTAGAGGAGTAGAGTATGTGAAGAATAGGATGCTTGGTTACTACAAAGAATGCTTGCAACTAGGTCCGGAATACAAAACTGGTTTAGAAGACGACCTAGAGAGTGAAACCAACGATGAGGTCACGTAGTAACCCATGACCTTGAGTCTAGCTACAAGACTCGTAAATAAAGAAAAGCGCTTCTTGGGAGGCAACTCATGCTTTGTGTGATTTTATTTTGTTTGTTTGTTATTTTCTTCCGTATGCATGCATTATTTTTATTGTTGGTAGATCATGTTTCTAAACTAAAAAGTAGAAATACTTTACTTTGTTGTTTTGGCCTAGTCTTAACTCCACCTAAAAGTATTTTTGCAAAAGATAAGTGTAAGGGGAAACCCCAAATATGTTTTTAAGAAACAAACCGATCATGATTCTCCACAATATTAATTGAACATGTATATTCGTATTTGTTAGAGTCAAATGCTTGTATCGAGTCATAATGAAGTTTTGCAGGATTTTCCAGGAAGTAGGACCAAGTTTTTCCAGAAATATTCTGGAAACTTAACACAAGAATTTCTGCAGGTCACTTCTGACGGCGTCACGAGATTACTCTTGACGGCGTCACGTGTAAAAATCTGGAAATTTTAACAGTTTTGTTTTTCTAATGGATTCTTAAAGTTTTTGTTGAATAATTAAGTTTTATAATCTCCAGGAAATCTGCAAACTTCATTCCACAAGCATTATATCTTACTTTGTTTTCTAGGATTTAGTAACTTATATAGATTGCCGCCGATTTTATGCGAGGTTGCTTTGTTTGTCTTCTCAGGATTTACAGGTTATGTATGACACGAAGATGATTTATATTCTGGAAGGGAAGCTTTGATTGTTCATTTTCTTGGAGGAAGATCTAACCTGGCCACCTTATTATCCATACCGAGCGAATCAGGGGAGTATTTGATTTCATTCGTTTTACTTATTTCACTTTTACATTCTTTACTCGAACATTGGGGACAATGTTCATCTTAAGTGTAAGGGGAGGGTAAAATGATGATACCTTATAGATACACTTTCGCTTGAGTTTGTTTGTTTAATGGTAGATGTGTAATAAAACTATGAGAAATACTTGTTAGTGCAATTTTAGCGCCAAATTTAAAATTTTTTACAACATTTAGGAGTGAAACTTTAGCCATAGCAAGCGTCTCAGAAAAAAATTTCCACCCAAATATGTGAGGTTCGCCTTTAGATTTGATAGGAAAAGCATTTACTTTTAGTGCTTATGAGTGTACCGGTAGCATTTAGATTCTAGAACTTGTGTTAGTGATGCATCCCGAGACCGCTAGTGAGACTACATTCGTGTAGTAGGATTTACTACATGATAAGAGGCATTAGGATCACCCTTGTATTAAACCCGTATCATAATTACTTGACCATTTAAGTCATATTACTTGGCTAGTTAAGTCAACTAATTTTTCCCACACCCTTAGCGTTGTACTCATTTTTAGTACACGAAACCCCTAGTACACCCCTCCGAGCCTATCTTTTCATTTCTAACTTTAAGCATCTTACTTAAAGGAAGAATTGGTTACACCCCACTTAAATGTACACCCAAATCGCCTTAGCCTTCCGTGTATGCACTCATCTTTAGTGCATTATTGTTATTTGTTAAACTCTAAGTTAACTATCTAATTGATTACATGGTTGCTAAGTCGAGTCATATCCTTGTACATATTGTTTTGGGACGATTGGGACTCATGGGTAAAGTACTTATTTTATGGAGTAATGGGGAAGAACATCATTTATTACCCCCATATGAGCGTTAATCTTAAAAGTACTCCAAGTGTTTTGATTATCTTAATTCGAGTCATTAGATTAGTTTATTGTAAAGTATGTAAAGATTCAAGTGTAAGGGGAATGTTCATCCTCTATGATGTATTATTTTGGATGGTAGGGTAAGAGTGTATGCAAAAAAAAAAATAATAAAAAATAAAAAAATTGAAAAAAATAAAATAAAATAAAATAAAAAAAAAATAGAAAAAGAAAGGAGAATAACATACGGACTACCATCCCTTTTATTCTATGTTCATTTTTATGTTTTTGTTATTTTTCATTTATTAGCTTAAGTCGAGTCTAGTCTGTAACAATTCACAATTTCAGGTTAATTACCATTCCCGGAAAATTTCACTATTCACTTTTACTATTCATTTTTTTCCCGAAACTTTCCCGAAAGTTGATTTTTATTTGATTTTATCGAGTGATAAATCATTTCCATGGCAAATTAAAAGTTTAACTTTCATAAGCTCATTTTCGTGAAAGTTATTAAGGAATTACACGGAATTACACGTTTTAGGGTAAAACGTCAATCAGAAATTCTACGCACAACGAAATTCAACCCCGTCAGGTGACCCCACATCAGTAAAATATTTTACACACTCATGATTTATTTGAGAATTAATCGTGACTGAGAAAAATATGACCAAAAACTTCCCAGCAGGTCACCCATGCCTATACTACTCTCGCATGAGCACGCTTAACCATTTGGGCGATTAACCGTGAGACCACAAAACGCGTTTCTAAGACTTTTTGAGTTTTCAACTTATTAGAAAAAGTCAACATATTCTTTCCCTCCTCCATTGACCAAAAATGATCCCTTGATGTTATAAGTCATTTCGTGATTTTTAGGCTTACGGTTTGATGTCTAAAAGACATTTAATACCAACCGACACTAGACTGAGCCCAGTCTAGACATTATAAGTCATTTTAAATCATTTTTATAACATTAGAAAAGTAACATTATACTTTTCTCAATTTTACGCAATATTCAGCGTTTTACGCGAATTACGCGTTTTAGACCCGTGTTTCCAGTTTTTAGCAGGGTTTACCACCCAAATGGAACCTACCACTCATTTTATATTTTATTATGGAACTTATTGACATGTTTATCAATACTTTCAAGTTCCATAATTTTACGACACCCGGTTTTACGTTTTGAGGCTTAATCATTTACGATTGGCATTTCCCGGAGTCAAAACTAACCAAGTATCTTGGATAATACCAAGAAAAGTCCACACTTGCTCCCCAAGCTTGACCAAACCGCCCTAGGAGGGGGGAGTCACACCCATGTGGCTTCATCTCATGAATTTACCCCTAGATCACCATTAAATTACAACTTGGTCACCAAGTTTTGGTAATTTCCTAGTAGTTTCCTAACCTCCTCATTTGGACTATAAATAGCCCCTCTCCCCCCCCTTCCTTGTGCCGTGCATCCCCAACCCCAAAACCCTTCCATCCTTTGCTTATTTCCTTCCAATTTCTTGCAAGGTTCAAGTGATTCTTCAAGGTTGAAACCCTAGTTTCTTTTAGATAATCAAAACACTTCCATAACCTCATATACTTGGTGATTTCTCTTGAGTTTGAATCCACTCAAGTCACCTAAACCTTCATCATCTATCTTTCAAGAATACCAAGGGTAGAAAGATTGCATGAAGTGAAGTGGGTTGAAGCAAGTCTATCAAAGTCCTATCCTTACATGTTAACTTCCTTTCATCTTTGAAAGCCAAAAGTTGTGAGCCAAACCCTAACTTGATTCTTGTTAAATAATCATATTCATGTTATTTACATATTATTTGTGCTATATTATGTCTTGTATTCATGTCCATGATGTATAAAAGTGACCAAAACAAGTTATTGTTATTGATTGTTAAAACAAGTTACTAAAACAAGTAAAGTAGTGACTTTCTTGGTATGACCTGATCAAAATGGTAAAAATATGATGTTGGATCATTACATATTACAGTAGAGGACTTAACAAGGAAACCATAGCAATTTGAACCACCCAAAACGAGTATACGAGTCAAAAGTTACGCCCATTTGAAGTTACCAAAGATTTTCGGCAAAACTGCCTAAACCACACTGTTTTGCATTCTGTGATTTTGAAAGTCCCACTTCTGGTCCGATTCATCAAAAAGTTAAAACACGAAAGTTGTCCGGAACGACGTTTTTGTTCAGGAACAAAGAAGCTCGAGACCTAAAAATGCTTTCCGAGTGATAAAATTCTTCAAATTCTAAACAGCCCATTTTTTAGGCGAAAGTCACTAGATTATGGTTATACTTTGAAAGGAACAAGAGGTCTTATGACCTATAATCAAGACCACAACCATGGCTAGAGCCAAGGTTGTGTCTCATGACCTTGGAACAAGGACCAAAGGTCATGGCTAGGCCATGACGAAATGACCATAACAATTTACATAGGCGTGAACATGAAACAATGAATTAGGCGATAACATGAACAAGCAATTTGGATCTACTTCACCTAAAAGGAAACCATGAGATTTTACCAAGAGAAAATGGTCATTCAAGACTTATGAAATTACCCCTAATAACAATCTTCATGTACTAATAAACTTTCCTAAGTTTATTCAAATATCGGACATGTAACTTTTCGAATCAAAACTTATATCTATATATTTCATCAACTACTACAATAGTAGGGAGCCTCATGTGAGGAGTTCATTATGTAAGCCGTCGAGTTGAGTTGTGGATTTACGAGTTAAAGTGTCCTGGCTCCTCGAACGCTTACTAACATGACTTCTGAAATATGTCAGCCCGAACGGTAGTAAACGATATACAAAACATACATGTTCATGAATCTTTTCTTTCAAGGACATACGATATACATCATACTACATCATGGACTAAATGCAAGATATATATATAGGCACTCTACTCCGATCCTAAGTCACAACATTCTATTATAGGTTGCTCGTAGAAACCTACACGATCCAACCATCACCTTCATTACTTGCTATTCTACTTAAGGTGAGTTCGTAGCCCCACTTTCGATTGTTTAACTATTTTACAAACCCATGGGGGGAATACATGCTATTATTTTTCTACTCGAACATGATGTTTTCTACTGTATGCTACCCGACGATGTTTTATTGTCACTAAGTAACGATTGCCATGTTCGAAGTCCCTATATCATGAACCATTAGTCATTACCTTTAGTGAGCGCGAATATTGTGAATAGATCTATTGGGATTGACGAATCCCATTTGTGTTGAGCAACGATGAGTTCACACAAATGCACTATATTTGAGATTTAGCGGTATAACGGCAAAAGTACCTTGATAGGGCTTCTATAATGCCAATTTTGTTGGTTCGATGTTAATGTTTTGGTTTCATGAGCTTAGTGAAATAAATAACGATTTTGTTTTCTAACTATTGGTGTGAGCCTATAACTCACACTACGATTATTGTGTTCAAACGATTTAACTAAACTCTACGAATTCCACTCAACCTTTGTGTTGACCTCTCAAGCATGTATTTCAGGTTCATGACGATCAAGGATGGCACGGAATGGCACGGATACTCAAGAGGGCTATAAATTTTATTATCATTCAAAACTCATTTAATGTAAATTGTAAACATGGAACCATCTGGGACCTCATTTTTAATCTCTGATATTTATATAATTTGAATGATAAATCTTTTAAAACGACTCAATTGGAGTTCGTTTTCTATTATTGTGACTATTGTGCCGTCGAGTAACACCCAGTTCGAATTCCGCTGCATCCATGAATTGGGGGTGTTACAGATTGGTACCAGAGCCATGGTTATAGAGAAACGGGTCTAAGTGAGACCTAAACTATAGCTACAATCACAAACAAAAACATTTTATAGCCTTTCGCTCTCCGTGTCTTCCATCCTCCAGACGATTATGGACTTAGTAAGCATGTTATGCTTCACAAACATATTAGTATATTGATATATACACACTAAGCATTTTATGCTACATGAACACATATAAGTATATTGATATATACACACTAAGCATTTTATGCTACATGAACACATATAAGTATATTGATATATACACACTAGGCATTTTATGCTACATGAACATATTAGTATATTGATATATAAACTCGGTTTATTTTCAATCGTTTATCTAAACAATGGACTAAACGTATCTGTGTATGCCTATTCTAAGGCATTTCGGCACAGCCACACTCTCCCAATCATGTTCCTACTCCAACATTATATGTCCAAGACATTGTAACTAGTTACAATGGTCTCATTCATTTTTCAAGACATTGTGAGATACAATGGTCTCATTCATTTTTCAAGACATTGTGAGATACAATGGTCTCATTCATTTTTCAAGACATTGTGAGATACAATGGTCTCATTCATTTTCCAAGACATTGTGAGATACAATGGTCTCATTCATTTTCCAAGACATTGTATGATACAATGGTCTTAATCATTTCTCAAATGTTTTGAGTCACCTAATGGTTTAACCTACTTCCCAGACATTGTGAATTGCACAATGGTCTAACCTACTTCCGAGACATTGTGATTTGTGCAATGGTCTCTGGAATTATTTCACGACCTCATCAATATCATTTCTTATGATATCAAAAATCCATCACAATCTAACGATTTCCAAACAAGAAATATGAGATTTCTAAAGGACAAACTAATCCATCGTCGACAAAAGCTGAACTTTCTCTACATTCATTAAGGTTTTCTGATGAAACCTTCATTATTAAAAGTTCGTGATCCTGGCCAAGTATGTTCTATTTTAGAACTACTTAAAACTTCCTTTCCATACGTATCTACCCTTACTACCTTCTATGCAATGGAATATGAAAACATACGTTACAAGTCTTGTATGGACGGGACTTGCAACTTAAGGGTTTGACATCGCCTTTGTTTAGTGGACAGTTTCCCGAAAGCAACGGACATATCAAAAGTATACCTAGTTTAGGTATTTGAAAATTTTATCGAACCTTGGCTAAATATAGACTAGTCACCTATATTTAACCTAGGGACAGTGGAATATAGTCTGACTAACTATATTCGACTTAGAATTTTCAAATACTGAGAATAGTTGTACTAGGGTTATGTTTAGATTGATTTCCTACATGAACACGATAAACCACCAGAATACATTAAAACAATCTAGAGACACGATAGTGCCTTACCACTCAGCAAGATCTTAACACCTTATTTGTATGATCTAAATTCATTCTTGAAAATTTTCATTTATGAGATAATCTGAACGACTATCTTGGGATAGTTATCAATTCTTCTCTTCATCCCGTGGAAGTACCATCCTGTTTAGGATACCATTCCGTCATAAACTTTTAAAAATCTCTTAAGATTTTTAAAGCAAACTCAACATCGATACCTAAGAGTATTAATGTTAAGCATACACTACACACTTTTGTTCATCAACATATCATAACATTATCTTCACAACCGTTGGAACCACAAGCTCATTAACAGATTTTGATGCACTTTTAAAGCTCAAATCATCCTTAGTTACACCACAAGCACCTTTATCAGCTTTACAAGATTGAATATTCATCTTGTACTTTTGCTACACCAGTATCATCTCGTAATACACTACCTTGTAACTCACCGGCTAAGTATGAATGTTGTGTCGGGAATTCTTGAGTAGGATGATTTATAATGTCCTTATTTGAATGGATTGGGATGCTGTCACAACTCACCATTTCAGGTCATTTCCCGAACTTTGGAAAAACACTATTCATCAAACACTATTCATCAAAACACTATTCATCAGTTTACTATTCATCATTTTTTGTGTCAGTTTGACATTCCGAGAAGCATTCAGAAATTTTACTATTCACTAAACACTATTCATTTCCGGAAAAGTTTTCACTATTCACTTGCATTACTCATTTCATCGTAAATTTAGTTTACGGGTATTCAAATTCGCGTAACCGGATTGGTTTAGGTGCGAATTCATTTCATTAGTGTTAAGAACACTGCATACGGACTGGAGATAGTCTGCATATCATCATAACAGCATTTTCATGTTATACCACTCTCAGGATTTTCAAATTATTACATTCAGTACATTTAACGTTTTTACGTATAAGTATTTATAGTAAACGTTAACACCCGGTTTATACACGACGAATATATCTAAATATTCCCACAATGGTCCCGACATATTTTTATATCCATTTTAATATCATAAAAGTTATAACATTCAGTTACCCAGTATTTTGGAAATTTATTTTATTTATAACGTACGCGTATGAATATAACGACGGTTTTCGTGAAAACTAAACAATAATCACCCGATCACTCAGTAAATGTACCCAACATAATTTTAATATGTTTTTATCATTATTATGACTTTATTTCATCCCGGTTAACTTCGTGAACGTTTATTGCTATTAAACCCGGTACCCGATTTTAACGAATAACGCGTAATAACACTTAACGCTACACTATATTTTCTAAGTGATCAAAACCGTTTTGGCTACTCCTTTTCACACCCAAAAACCAGCCCAAGACCACCCCTTTTTAACCTTGTGCATTGATTATTAGTATTTAACTAATAAACACTTAATAACATAACTTTACCAAATCATAAAATCATAACATACACTTTTTCAAGATCCAAAAATTCTTCTCATCTCCTTCCTCCCATCAAAACCCACGACCCATAATTAATACATAGATCAAGTGATCATTTTTCATGAAGTAAAACACAAAAGTTGTTCATTTTACAAGCCTAATCAAGAATCAAGCAACAAAAACACAAGAACATCAAGCATAATCATCCTATAATCATCTCATTTTATCAAGTAAGTTTTCATCTTTATTTTTTCATGGATCATCCTATTTTTACATGTATTACATAAGTATCATGCTAAAAACCATGTACAAGTAGCTATACCACACTTTATTTTGGCTAAAAAGAAACATACAAACCCTAACTTTTTAGTTATGAATCCCCTTGCTCTAATAACTTGGTTAGGAGTCCATGGCACCCTAAGAAGGTGTATGGTAAGATTAGATTAGTCATGTGGTGATTACAAGAGGTTTGGTGATGGTAGAAATTGGTTTTTAACCTTGGAAACATGATTTGGAACCTATTTTAGACATGCTGTCCCATTTTGTAAAAATCTGGAAAATCAGTAAACACCAAGGAAACTTTGGCAAAATTTTTAGAAAATACTTTCAAAAACGAATCCGTAGGCGAAAGAACGGATTAAAAAGAGTCTATAACGAAGGAGTTATGATTTTTGCAAGATTGTAGACGAAAAGTATTTTTCTGAAAATGTATGCTGTTGGACGTTTTTCATTGGACAAAAAGGGACTTTAGACGTAACCCGGAGGAGCCGAGCTTTCCAAAATATATTACTACATACTAAGACGTAACCGTGGACATAAAGAACAAGTAAAATGGACAAGTAACGACAAAGATATACTCGTTTAAATATCGGCTAAAACCCTTTTATAATTGACAGCTTTTAATATAATTTGGCGCAAAAACTACGAAGTACATTTTCAAGCTAAACATAATATTAAGTACCGAGCTTTTTAACTAACGTAGTATTAGTTATTATGAGTATGTTTTCATCATTTCAAGGATTACAACCCGAGTATTTCAACGCTTACATGGAAACTTACGTTATATATATATATATAAGTATATATATATTATAACTAGCTATTTATATTTTCTAATAGCAATATTTTCCAAATACTTGGATTATATACTTTTGATAACACAAGTGTTTTTACAAAGAGTAGAGTGGTATAGAAACATGTGCATGGACATTCATAACATCATTTCATGATCTAAAGTAGATCGTTCATCATTCATATTAGGTTGCGGCTAGTGTGCGCGCCTTGTTTTCCAGCTCATTACATGTTCATGGTACCATCATATTGGGTTGCGGCAGCTAATTGTTCATTGGTGTTCATTTCATTTCATCACAGTTTCATCAGTTAAGGTGAGTCATAGCCCCACTTTTACTGGTTTAATTACTTTACAAACTCTTTGGGGGAGATACATGCTTAAATACTCGTGTTATACTTTTATACGATTTCAAATCCCATGGGGGAGGATACATTGCAACAACTATTTTTGTACATGCCCAAGTATTACAAATTCCATACATTGCTTAAGTTGCCTTACTACCATTTCATAACAAGTCCCCTTTCAATATCATGGACCGTTAATTTCAAGTACTAAGCGAGAGTGAGTGAATAGATCTATTGAGGGTGACGCCTCCATTCGTGTTTGGGTTGCTCCAACGGGACGAATGCATTTCATGTCTTATCAAGTGAGTGCCTGGTAGACACTCTGTTGGGGCATTACAAAGTCTAGCTTCGGGGTCATGAGCTTAAGGGACAATGTAGCATTTTTGACATTTATGTCGGTTCACTTTATACTTGTGGCTATTGTACATACGAAAATTACTTATGGAATTACGATACTTTTCCACCACTATTACTATTGAATTACAATGCTTTTGTATCAAACATATTACATTTGGCAGTGGGTTGTAAACACACAGGTTACAAGTCTCTTATGGCGGGACTTGGAACTGAGTGGATTTACGATGCCTTTGCTGGGAAATCTTCATTTCAATGCATTACATTCTTTTTCACAAGACTCTATGAACTCACCAACCTTGTGTTGACACTTTAGCATGTATTTTCAGGTATTAACCAATGGCACGCTACTGGAGGTTTTGGCAGGGCAGGGCATGGTCATAGAAGACTCTGATTTAATCATTTGGGGACCGTTTTAAACTATTTTAAGGGCCTACTTCCGCATTACTTTTAACAATGTAAAATCAACATTTTGATTTAACTATTTTATTCTAAATGATTCAAGTGCAAACTATTTTTGAACTAGTGTTGTAATACCAATTGAGTTACACCCCAGCTACATGTATGCTTCCGCTGGACCCGATTTTGGGGGTGTGACAGATGCCTTTTCATTTAAATAAAGAAATTATAAATCATCGAACCATACGTTTATATTCCTTTAGTTACATTGTTTGGGATGCCTCTCTATGTAAATAAAGAATTATAAACAAGTGGGCTTAATTATATCCGAAATAACATAAGTATGAAGTCAACCTACATTACATTGCTCGGGTATGGCTTGATACCTACATTACATTGCTCGGGTATGGCTTGATACCTACATTACATTGCTCGGGTATGGCTTGATACCTACATTACATTGCTCGGGTATGGCATGATACCTACATTTTATTCGCCACAAGAAATCCTATCTTTTCACCGACATCGCTTCAAACCATGACATAAACACTAGGTACAACAACCGATTACCTACAAGGCTATGATTGCAACGACTATCCCAATTTCCATTAGTACGAGGTTTACATTTTGGTTTTCATAATGATAGTGCAATAACAAACAAACTCGTTGCGAGGCCATGTAACCATATGCATGCGCAGTCGTACCAAACTCATTACGGGGCCATGTAACCATATGCATGGGCAGTCATACCAAACTTATAGTGAAGCCATGTAGCCATATGCATGGGCAGCCGTACAATTCAAACAGGACTTGGTCCAACCACATGTTCAACGCTTATTCCATGATTCGATTCTTATATCAATTTCCATTTATTGGATTCCTATGTAAATTGCTATTGTTGTTCAACTGTTATATCAATTGCTATTGATACTTGACAACTATATCAATTTCCATTTTGATATTTAACTATATCAAGTTCTATTTGATATTCAACTACTATATCGATTCCTATTAATATTCGACTGCTATATCAATTTCCTTTGATATTCGACTATTACCATACCTTTCCTATATAAAAGGAAGCCTCATCCTACACCATACACTGAAATGACAAATCAAATTACATTACCGGAAATCCCAGACTTTGGTCCTCATAAGTAACCACACATCTTTATCGACACCACTCCAACATATGACACATATAGAACTTCGGGACGAAGTTCCCCGTAAGGGGTAGAGACTGTAACAATTCACAATTTCAGGTTAATTACCATTCCCGGAAAATTTCACTATTCACTTTTACTATTCATTTTTTCCCGAAACTTTCCCGAAAGTTGATTTTTATTTGATTTTATCGAGTGATAAATCATTTCCATGGCAAATTAAAAGTTTAACTTTCATAAGCTCATTTTCGTGAAAGTTATTAAGGAATTACACGGAATTACACGTTTTAGGGTAAAACGTCAATCAGAAATTCTACGCACAACAAAATTTAACCCCGTCAGGTGACCCCACATCAGTAAAATATTTTACACACTCATGATTTATTTGAGAATTAATCGTGACTGAGAAAAATATGACCAAAAACTTCCCAGCAGGTCACCCATGCCTATACTACTCTCGCATGAGCACGCTTAACCATTTGGGCGATTAACCGTGAGACCACAAAACGCGTTTCTAAGACTTTTTGAGTTTTCAACTTATTAGAAAAAGTCAACATATTCTTTCCCTCCTCCATTGACCAAAAATGATCCCTTGATGTTATAAGTCATTTCGTGATTTTTAGGCTTACGGTTTGATGTCTAAAAGACATTTAATACCAACCGACACTAGACTGAGCCCAGTCTAGACATTATAAGTCATTTTAAATCATTTTTATAACATTAGAAAAGTAACATTATACTTTTCTCAATTTTACGCAATATTCAGCGTTTTACGCGAATTACGCGTTTTAGACCCGTGTTTCCAGTTTTTAGCAGGGTTTACCACCCAAATGGAACCTACCACTCATTTTATATTTTATTATGGAACTTATTGACATGTTTATCAATACTTTCAAGTTCCATAATTTTACGACACCCGGTTTTACGTTTTGAGGCTTAATCATTTACGATTGGCATTTCCCGGAGTCAAAACTAACCAAGTATCTTGGATAATACCAAGAAAAGTCCACACTTGCTCCCCAAGCTTGACCAAACCGCCCTAGGAGGGGGGAGTCACACCCATGTGGCTTCATCTCATGAATTTACCCCTAGATCACCATTAAATTACAACTTGGTCACCAAGTTTTGGTAATTTCCTAGTAGTTTCCTAACCTCCTCATTTGGACTATAAATAGCCCCTCTCCCCCCCCTTCCTTGTGCCGTGCATCCCCAACCCCAAAACCCTTCCATCCTTTGCTTATTTCCTTCCAATTTCTTGCAAGGTTCAAGTGATTCTTCAAGGTTGAAACCCTAGTTTCTTTTAGATAATCAAAACACTTCCATAACCTCATATACTTGGTGATTTCTCTTGAGTTTGAATCCACTCAAGTCACCTAAACCTTCATCATCTATCTTTCAAGAATACCAAGGGTAGAAAGATTGCATGAAGTGAAGTGGGTTGAAGCAAGTCTATCAAAGTCCTATCCTTACATGTTAACTTCCTTTCATCTTTGAAAGCCAAAAGTTGTGAGCCAAACCCTAACTTGATTCTTGTTAAATAATCATATTCATGTTATTTACATATTATTTGTGCTATATTATGTCTTGTATTCATGTCCATGATGTATAAAAGTGACCAAAACAAGTTATTGTTATTGATTGTTAAAACAAGTTACTAAAACAAGTAAAGTAGTGACTTTCTTGGTATGACCTGATCAAAATGGTAAAAATATGATGTTGGATCATTACATATTACAGTAGAGGACTTAACAAGGAAACCATAGCAATTTGAACCACCCAAAACGAGTATACGAGTCAAAAGTTACGCCCATTTGAAGTTACCAAAGATTTTCGGCAAAACTGCCTAAACCACACTGTTTTGCATTCTGTGATTTTGAAAGTCCCACTTCTGGTCCGTTTCATCAAAAAGTTAAAACACGAAAGTTGTCCGGAACGACGTTTTTGTTCAGGAATAAAGAAGCTCGAGACCTAAAAATGCTTTCCGAGTGATAAAATTCTTCAAATTCTAAACAGCCCATTTTTTAGGCGAAAGTCACTAGATTATGGTTATACTTTGAAAGGAACAAGAGGTCTTATGACCTATAATCAAGACCACAACCATGGCTAGAGCCAAGGTTGTGTCTCATGACCTTGGAACAAGGACCAAAGGTCATGGCTAGGCCATGACGAAATGACCATAACAATTTACATAGGCGTAAACATGAAACAATGAATTAGGCGATAACATGAACAAGCAATTTGGATCTACTTCACCTAAAAGGAAACCATGAGATTTTACCAAGAGAAAATGGTCATTCAAGACTTATGAAATTACCCCTAATAACAATCTTCATGTACTAATAAACTTTCCTAAGTTTATTCAAATATCGGACATGTAACTTTTCGAATCAAAACTTATATCTATATATTTCATCAACTACTACAATAGTAGGGAGCCTCATGTGAGGAGTTCATTATGTAAGCCGTCGAGTTGAGTTGTGGATTTACGAGTTAAAGTGTCCTGGCTCCTCGAACGCTTACTAACATGACTTCTGAAATATGTCAGCCCGAACGGTAGTAAACGATATACAAAACATACATGTTCATGAATCTTTTCTTTCAAGGACATACGATATACATCATACTACATCATGGACTAAATGCAAGATATATATATAGGCACTCTACTCCGATCCTAAGTCACAACATTCTATTATAGGTTGCTCGTAGAAACCTACACGATCCAACCATCACCTTCATTACTTGC
The DNA here is from genome assembly GCA_030686995.1 of Artemisia argyi. Lineage (NCBI taxonomy): Eukaryota > Viridiplantae > Streptophyta > Magnoliopsida > Asterales > Asteraceae > Artemisia > Artemisia argyi. Next base: position 144,162,828 of record CM060680.1, on the reverse strand, counting down.
TATTCTACTTAAGGTGAGTTCGTAGCCCCACTTTCGATTGTTTAACTATTTTACAAACCCATGGGGGGAATACATGCTATTATTTTTCTACTCGAACATGATGTTTTCTACTGTATGCTACCCGACGATGTTTTATTGTCACTAAGTAACGATTGCCATGTTCGAAGTCCCTATATCATGAACCATTAGTCATTACCTTTAGTGAGCGCGAATATTGTGAATAGATCTATTGGGATTGACGAATCCCATTTGTGTTGAGCAACGATGAGTTCACACAAATGCACTATATTTGAGATTTAGCGGTATAACGGCAAAAGTACCTTGATAGGGCTTCTATAATGCCAATTTTGTTGGTTCGATGTTAATGTTTTGGTTTCATGAGCTTAGTGAAATAAATAACGATTTTGTTTTCTAACTATTGGTGTGAGCCTATAACTCACACTACGATTATTGTGTTCAAACGATTTAACTAAACTCTACGAATTCCACTCAACCTTTGTGTTGACCTCTCAAGCATGTATTTCAGGTTCATGACGATCAAGGATGGCACGGATACTCAAGAGGGCTATAAATTTTATTATCATTCAAAACTCATTTAATGTAAATTGTAAACATGGAACCATCTGGGACCTCATTTTTAATCTCTGATATTTATATAATTTGAATGATAAATCTTTTAAAACGACTCAATTGGAGTTCGTTTTCTATTATTGTGACTATTGTGCCGTCGAGTAACACCCAGTTCGAATTCCGCTGCATCCATGAATTGGGGGTGTTACATAGTCTTGGCTTAGCAAAGCCACATTGTACATGCATTTAACCAATATTGTTAACTCGCCACCAGTAAAGACTGCCTATATCCAACAAAACCGTGTATTTCATATCCCTACACCTAACGTTACAACCCTTTAAAAGACCTCTTTGATAGTTTATCCTAGGTGCTTACGCCATGTGGTGGAGGTTTGATCCTTTCCCTAGCCTATGGTAATCTATTTTGCTATGACAGGTAGTGAGAGATATTTTCCGTTTCCATATTGTAATTTATACTTTATTACACCCGAGAGATGTGAGTATCTAAACACTATTTGTGAGGTGCTAGTATATGACCTCCGTGCTTGTCTATTGGTCTTTAGTGGAACGATTATTTGTTGTAATTACTTTTATATTAGTGTTAAATGACCCCTAACTTGTATTTTGATTAGAATAAAAGCATATTTTCTTGAGGACAAGCAAATCTCAAGTGTATGGGTATATGATGAGGCAAAAAATGAACCACTTTTAGGGGGTCATTTAAGCCCGGAATTGAATTTATTTGATCAAATATTGCCCTAAATCGTTCCTTTTGTGATTTTATGTACTTTGGGAGAGAAATCTGGAAAAGGAAGCAATTCAGACGTTTTTGGTGCATAAAAGTGAAGAAAACGCCAAAGTCTTAATTTTCCTTGCTGGGAACAGTAGGTGACGGCGTCAAGAGTAACATCCTGACGGTGTCAAGAGTAAATTGCATGACGGCCCAGTGCAAACATGAAGGCGTCACAAGGAAGAGCGTCAAGAGTTAACACGTGACGGCCTGGAAGAACCTAATACATGACGGCGTCAGATGTAGATCAAGGCAGTCCGAGAATTATTTTGGCGGCGAGATGACGGCGTCACCCCTTTGTTCTTGACGCCGTCAGCCTCAATTTCCTATATATAGTTTTCTAATTTTCATTCATAAAAAAAGACAAGTTTTGTAGAAACCCTAAGGCCGAACCTATTACGAATTTTACAGATCTTTCAAGGGTTTTCAGCCCTTGAACCCTTACATGTGTAATTAAGATAAGTGTTCTTCTAATTCAATCAATATGTCTATGTGTTGGTTGTCTATATCTTGTACTTGTCTTAATTCCACCATGCTAGGCTAGATTTATCTTGTGTTTGCTTAGATCTAATGAAACCTAGATGTTGATTATGTGTTGATTACTTGTTTATGGTTATATTGGATGAATGATTTCGATGTTAGGCTTAAGAAAACTGGCAGATCTCCAAATGGTAACATGCTTGAACGTCTTAGGAAACATGAACTGATGTGCACTAGGTTTTATTGGTTGTATTTAATGCATGAGTAAATTCTAATGATCCCATGTTAGGAGCTTCTTAGCCGGCTCGACATAGGAGTGAAGTAGGCACTCATAGGATTGGGGAATTAAGTGCGCCACACCATGAATGGTATTAAGGAATACAATCCGTCATCCACGCAACTATAACAAGTAATTAACGTGTAAAAGATATCTAGGGAGTAATGAAATCTAAGTAAACACAATTTCTCCACATATTGCTCACAACCTTAGTTTAATTTAGTTTTATTTTCATTTCTAGTATTTTATTTTGATTGCATCTTTAGTATTGGGTTAGTTGATTAGCAACTAATTCCGCCCAAATCCTTCAAACCCGAGATTTTTACTTGCTTTCTAAAAAAAATATAAAAATACAAAAATAATCATCCTTCATCTTTAGAACTAGTATTTAGGTTTTCTAATCCTAGCGACACTATTCCTAGCTGAACGATCAATCCCCCAGTACTTGTCACTATACTATACTACAACGATCAGGAACACTGCCTGGTGGGGGTTGTAAGCTTCTCGAGTTCCCTTGAGAGGTAAAGCCTGGTGCAATCCCCACGCATCAGTGAACAACTACATCCTTAATCATCCCAACCGGGTGGGAGATACTCCCATCCGCTAGACCGATTAATACCTCCGTTTCCTCTAACTTTCCTAGCTTGAGAGTGGTAAAAAGGGATAATGGAATCAAGTTGAGGCTTGACCCTAAATCGGCTAGTGTGTCGAAAGCTTCGGATCTTCCTATCTTACAAGGTAAAACAAATATACCCGGATCATCATGTTTTTTCGGCAACTTGTTTTGAACGAAGGCGGTCCCATTTTTACCTAGTTTAAATTTCTCATACTTTTCTAGGAGGGCACTATAGTAGGGAGCACGGGCTAATACATCAATGACGGGGCATTCAAGCTGAAGCTCCTTGAATTCATCGTCAAGGTCTTGTGTAGGAGGTGTTTCAACTATACTTTTGATCGGTTTTATATCGGGTGTTTTATTTGATTGGTCCTTTTGAAGAATTTGGTTTTGTTTGAAACACGTGCTCGTTGATTTAACCGAGTAGTATTGCGGAAAAGAAGTGGGTGACAAAACTGATGATATGGAATTAACGTTTAGTTTCGGGTTCTTGACCGTGTCGCTTGGGAGTGCTCCCATTTCTCGGTCGTTGAGAACATTCAACAATGTGTCAATTTTTGTGGTCATCTCACTTTGCTTTTGTTTCAAATCGGCTTCAAACTTAGATATGCGAGCTTCTTTAGATGCCATAAACTTGGACATCTATCCTTCAAGATCGTTGGTACTACCATAGTTGTTAGAAGGATTGTTGTTGAAAGTACGGTTGGAGGGTGGACCGTCTGGTTGGTAACGACTAGGCGGATTGGAAGAATTGTTTTGGTTTTGTTTCCACCTAAGGTTTCGGTGATTTTTCCAAGAAAGGTTGTAGGAATCACCGTAAGGGTTTGGCTCGGGTTTGAAAGTGTACCACTTATCTCCCGCTTCATCGGTACGCCAGGACGCGTAGTCCGCAAAAGCTGTTCCGGGGAGTTCCACGCTATCACGAGTGTCATGGGGACCACTACATAATTCGCATGAAGAAGTGATTTTATTCACTTGGCTTGAAGGCTTAGGAGCTTCGTAAGATTTCATGAGAAACTTGACTTGATCCTCAAGTTCCATGATCCTACGGTTGGGAGTGCTAGAATTGTTCGAAGGCAAATATATTGCCTTGACCATTTTGTTCAAATCACGGGGATCATTCCAACTTTCATTGTCATAGAGAGCAAATTCTTCTATGAGTTCCCATGATTCTTTTGCACTTAGATCACGTAGCTTACCACCGGCCGATTGGTCAATGGTTCGCCTTGTGGAGAGATCGATATGGTCATAGAAGATTTAGACTTGGAGCCAAAGATCTATGCCATGGTGAGGGACTTTTTGGAGTAAGTCCTTGAAATGAGTCCATGCTTCATAAAGAGTTTCACCTTGACGTTGTTGGAACATCAAGATATCATTTCTAAGCTTGGTAGTTCTCCCCGGTGGGAAAAATTGAGCAAGGAAACGAGTGGTGAGATCATCCCATGAGGTGATGGATCCCGCGGGTAAACGTTCAAGCCATTGACTAGCTTGATCACGTAGAGAGAATTGGAATAGGCGTAATCGGGTTGACTCTCTAGTTGTAATATCAAGGTCTATAGAATCTATGATTTTAAGGAAGTCCTTAAGATGTTGATTAGGATCTTCGGAACGAAGTCCATGGAATGCACATCCGCTTTGCACCAAACGGATGGTGTCGGATCGCAATGGTAACACATTGGCTCCTTGGGTGAGCTCAATAGTGTTTTGATAGCCTTGGTGGCTAGGTCGGGAATACTCTCCTAGGGTTCAGGGCCTAAGAGGTTGGTTAGCTAGTGGTGGGTTTTATGGGTGGTCATGTCGTGGTGGGTTGATTGGTTCAAAGATGTTACCACCTTCCATGATGTCGGATGGTAAAGGTTATGAACAAAAACACGAAGAAATAAGATAGACTAAAGAGAACCTAAAAATAAAAATAAAATCTTATTAGAAAGGAATCTAGCAAGTAGACCTAATAAAAAGAAGTTCTAACCTAGACAATAACTATTCTCCGGGTTGCGGCGCCAAAAACTTGATGCTTGGGAATTGCACCAGGCTTTACCTCTCGAGGGATCTTGAGAAGCTTACAACCCCCACCAGGCAGTGTACCTAATCGTTGTAGTATAGTATAGTAACAAGTACCGGGGGATTGATCGTTCAACTCAGGAATAGTGTCGCTAGGATTAGCAAAACCTAAAAACTATGTCTAAAGGTGAGGGATGATTCTTTTTGTATTTTTATGTTTTTATGAAAGCAAGTAAAAGCTAAGTTTTTAGAGGAGTGGGCGGAATTAGTTTCTAGTCGACTAACCCAATTGCTAAGATGCAATCAAAATAAAATAACAGAAATGAAAATAAACTAATTAAACTAATAAGGTGTGAACAATAGATGGGAGAATGGTGTTTACTTAGATTTCACTACTCCCTAGATATCTTTTACAGGTTAATTACTTGTTATAGTTGCGTGGATGATGGGTTATATTCCTTAATACCAATCATGGGGTGGCGTACTTACTTCCCCAATTCTATAAGCTCCTACTTCACTCCTATGTCGAGCCTGCAAGAAGCTCCTAACATGGGATCACTAGAATTCGCTCATGCATTAAATATAACCATAAAAACCTAGTACACATCGGTTCATGTTTCTTAAGACGTTCAAACAAGTTACACAATGGAGATCTTCCAGTTTTCTTAAGCCTAACATCGAAATCATTCATCCATTACAACTGTAAACAAGCAATCAACCTATAATTAACATCTAGGTTTCATTACATCTAAGCAAACACATAAAAGATCTAGCCTAGCATGTTAAAACTAAGACAAGCGTAAGATATATTCAAACAACACATAGACATATTGAATGAATTGAAAGGATACTTATCTCAATTGAACATGAAGGGTTTCAAGGGGTGAAAACCCTTGAAAATACTGTTACAAATGAGCTAGGGTTTATTAGGTTCGACCCTAAAATTCTCCACACCAGTTCATCCCTTTTAATGAATGAGAATTGGAAAAGTATATATACATTTCATGAGGTGACGGCGTCAAGAGAAAAGTTCTGACGCCGTCATCTCGCCGCCAAAAATCTTCTCGGATTGCCTAGATCCAAATCTGACGCCGTCATGTGTAATCTTGTTCTAGGCCGTCACCATTTTTATTCTTGACGCCCTAGTGCCGACGCCGTCGCGTTTTCTCTGGGCCGTCATCCATTTTGCTCTTGACGCCGTCATAAAATCCTTCTTGACGCCGTCATCTACTGTTCCCAGCAAGGAAAATCAAGACTTTGCCGTTTTCTTTACTTTTATGCTCCAAAAACGTCCAAAATGCTTCCTTTTCCAGAATTCACTCCCAAAGTACCTAAAATCACAAAAGGAACGATTTAGGGCAATATTTAATCAAATAAATTCCAATTCCGGCTTAAATGACCCCTTAAAAACGGATCATTTTTCGCGTCGTCATGGCGTAAGCACCTAGGATAAACTATCAAAGAGGTCTTTTAAAGGGTTATAACGTTAGGTGTAGGGATATGGAACACACGGTTCTGTTAGATAAAGGCAATCTTTACTGGTGACGAGTTAATCATCATGGTTAATTACATGTACAATATGGCGTTGCTAAGCCAAGACTAGACTCGACTTAAGCTAATAAATGAAAAATAACAAAAACATAAAATAAACATAGAATTAAACGGGATGGTAGTCCGTATGTTTTTTCTCTTTTTCTTTTTTTTTCTATTTTTTTAATTTTTCGACTTTTTTTTTTTTTTTTTTTTTTTTTTTTTTTTTTTTTTTTTTTTTTTTTTTTTGCATACACTCTTACCCTACCATCCAAATAATACATCATAGGGAATGAACATTCCCCTTATACTTGAATTTTTACATACTTTACCATAAACTAATCTAATGACTCGAATTAAGATTATCAAAACACTTGGAGTACTTTTTAAGATTAACTCACATATGGGGGTAATATATGATGTTCTTCCCCATTACTCCATAACACAAGTACTTTACCCATGAGTCCCAATCGTCCCAAAACAATATGTACAAGGATATGACTCGACTTAGCAACCATGTAATCAATTAGATAATTTACTAAGGGTTTAAACAAATAACAATAATGCACTAAAGATGAGTGCATACATAGAAGGCTAAGGCGATTTGGGTGTACATTTAAGTGGGGTGTAACAAATTCTTCCTTTAGGTAAGATGCTTAAAGTTAGAAACGAAAAAGATAGGCTCGGAGGGGTGTACTAGGGGTTTCGTGTACTAAAAATGAGTACAACGCTAAGGGTGTGGGAAAAATTAGTTGACTTTACTAGCCAAGTAATATGACTTAAATGGTCAAGTAATTATGATACGGGTTTAACACAAGGGTGATCCTAAAGCCTCTTATCATGTAGTAAATCCTACTACACGAATGTAGTCTCACTAGCGGTCTTGGGATGCATCACTAACTCAAGTTCTAGAATCTAAATGCTACCGGTACACTCATAAGCACTAATAGTAATTGTTTTTCCTATCAAATCTAAAGGCGAACCTCACGTATTTGGGTGGAAAATTTTTTGTGAATGGTACGGTTTTGTGCTAGTCATACAATCTCCTATCCATGAGACGCTTGCTAAGGCTAAAGTTTCACTCCTAAATGTTATAAAAAAATTTAAATTTGCCACTGAAATTACACTAACAAGTATTTCCTTTAGTTTTATTACACACCTACCATCAAACAAACAAACTCAAGTGAAAGTGTATCCTATAAGGTATCATCATTTTACCCTCCCCATACACTTAGGATGAACATTGTCCCCAATGTTCAATTAAAGAATGTAAAAGTGAAATAGGTAAAAGAATGAAATCAAATACTCCCCTGATTCGTTCGGTGTGGATAGTATGGTAACAAGGTTAGATCTTCCTCCAAGAAAATGAACAATCAAAGCTTCCCTTCCAGAATCTAAATCATCTTCTTGTCATACATAACCTGTTAAACCTGAGAAAATAAATAGGCAACCTCGCATAAAATCGGCGACAATCTATATATACTAACAAATCCTAGAAAACAAAGTAAGATATAATGCTTGTGGAATGAATGTTTGCAGATTTCTTGGAGTTTATAAGACTAAAGAATTTAACAAAAACTTTGAGACTCCGTTAGAAAAACAAAACTAGCAAAATTTCCAGAATTTTACACATGACGCCGTCAGGAATTTCTTCCTGACGCCGTAAGAAGTGACCTGCAGAAATCATTAGGCTATGTTTCCAAAAAATTTCTGGAAAACTTATGTCCTACTTCTTGGAAAATCCTGCAAAACATCATTATGACTCGATACAAGCATTTTACTCTAACAAATATGAATATACATGTTCATTTAATATTGTGGAGAATCATGATCAATTTTGTTTCTTAAAAACATATTTGGGGTTTCCCCTTACACTTATCTTTTGCGAAATACCTTTGGATGATGTTAAGACAAAGCCAAACGACAAAATAAAGTATTCTCACCATTTTAGTTTTGAAACATGATCTACCAACAATAAAAATAAAGCATGCATACGGAAACAAATAACAATCAAACAAAATAAAAATCACACAAAGCATGGGTTGCCTCCCAAGAAGCGCTTTTCTTTATTTACGAGTCTTGTAGCTAGACTCAAGGTCATGGGTTACTACGTGACCTCATCGTTGGTTTCACTCTCTAGGTCATCTCCTAATTCGGTATCGCTTTAATAGTGCAGGTATTTTGGGTCTTCAAACTCAAAGACATCTTCCCGATACTTGGACCCAAGTTTACTAACATCCTTAAAGAATCCACATGATAAATCAGAAGTGTCCTTACAACCTCTCCGAACATATTCATCACATAAGATAAGTTGAGAACTTAGCTTATCAAGCCCGTCACAATCGATTCCTTTGAGATCCCTTCTCTTGTATGGTGTTTGGTATGATACCCTCCTAATTCCATCAGTGAAGGTCATGATTCCGTTCCGGTCATCAACCATTAAATTAGTGATTTCATAAAAGGGTGCTCCGTAAACAACTTGTGACAACCTTGGGTAGACATAGTCTTCGATGTTGTCCACAATCGTAAAGTCTATTGTGAATGCCATATTTCCTACGAATACCTGGATTTCATGATCTTTACCAACAACGTTTTCTCCCTTATAAATCATTCCCCATCTGTAGATATTGTTATAGTGGAGTAGGGACATAAAATTCTTAGGTAGGAACACGTTAATGTAGACATTATCGAAATACTTATGACCGATCATGCAGGGGATTTTGAGGTTATTCGGATCACGCCGCTTTATCCTCCCTGATCCTCCATCCCTTGATCCATATAGATTCCCTTACAGTGACGGACGGTACTCGTACACCTTCTCATAACCCTTCTGAAAAATTACCTTCTTGACGCCATTGGTGAATAATACACTACCATCCTTCTCATCAAGGATTACTCCCGATTCATTAACAAATGGTTTCCCAAGAACAAGGTTGGTTAATGTTAGATTAGTGATAGGGTCTATGTCATCGACCACGGTGAGGTCGATGTTATAGAAAAACTCTCCAATCATAACTGATAAATCTTTTATTACCCCGGCGTTATTGATTCTTTCATATAATGTGCGTTCAGGGAAGGCTTCGTTGTAAAGGGAAAGGGGGATTATGCTGACAGGGAGGTTAGGATCTATATGAGTATCGGTTAAGAGCCTCTTCCTAATAGTGCAGGAAATCTTGAAAACTTTAGAGTTGCTTCCCTCAGTCCTATCACTATTCCCTTTAGTCATATCCACCAAATTTTTCTCCGGTTTCTCTATAATAGATTTACCCCAAATTGCTGGATTCCTCATATGCTCCTTCGATCTCTCTTTCACTTCAACCAATTTGCTAGACTCTTGAGTGACGGAGTCCTCGAATGAGTTGGTAGGGCTCTTGGAAAATTCATGGTCTAACCTTGAGGTTTCATCCTTAGCTTTATGACCTATATTTCTAGCTAGTTGTTGGCTCTGGCTAGGTGTAGTAGCAGATATTGTGGTGATAGTATTTACAAAATGTATTGGTCCTAGGGAGTTAACAGGGTCCCTTACGTCATTTACCTTTGGTTACAGATGTTTAAGGAGTTTACTAGGACTTTTTATTTTCACAGGGGAGGTTGGCTGATTCATGACGGTAACAGATTTGACCTCTTTAGCCTGAATCGGTTTATTAACAGCGTGCTTTTTAATAGCAGTTAACAGATTACAAATCTTGCTATTCATATCGGCTTGTTGTTGTTTAAATTTAGTCTCGAGTGTAGAGAGCTGTATTTCTTGAGATAGAATGAACTTTCGCAAGGTATCTTCATAGCTTTGCCTAGGAGTGCACAGTGACGGAAAATGAACGGACCATTCAAGTGGAGAGGAATCATTGAAGGTTACGCTCCGAGTTTGGTATCCTTTGAAATTAGGTTTATCCTTCCATGCCTCATAGGCCCCATCAAAGTTTTGAGGACCTCGACCAACGTGTGACGATGTGAATTCCTTATGTGCACGTTTTGGAAGCTCCATGCAGTTATAAGTTTCATGAGGGCCATCACCCAATTTACACGAAGAGGCAATTTTGCTCACCTGGCTTGAAGGCTTAAGAGCTTCGTAAGATTTCATGAGAAACTTGACTTGATCCTCAAGTTCCATGATCCTACGGTCGGGAGTGCTAGAATTGTTCGAAGGCAAAGATATTGCCTTGACCGTTTTGTTCAAATCACGGGGATCATTCCAAATTTTGTTGTCTTCGAGAGCAAGATCTTCTATGAGTTCCCATGATTCTTCCGAACTTAGATCACATAGCTTGCCACCGGCCGATTGGTCAATGGTTCGCCTTGTGGAGAGATCGATATGGTCATAAAAGATTTGGACTTGGAGCCAAAGATCTATGCCATGATGAGGGACTTTTTGGAGTAAGTCCTTGAAACGAGTCCATGCTTCATATAGAGTTTCACCTTGACGTTGTTGGAACATCAAGATATCATTTCTAAGCTTGGTAGTTCTCCCCGATGGGAAAAATTGAGCAAGGAAACGAGTTGTGAGATCATCCCATGAGGTGATGGATCCCGCGGGTAAACGTTCAAGCCATTGACTAGCTTGATCACGTAGAGAGAATTGGAATAGGCGTAATCGGGTCGACTCTCTAGTTGTAACATCAAGGTCTATAGAATCTACGATTTTAAGGAAGTCCTTGAGATGTTGATTAGGATCTTCAGAACAAAGTCCATGGAATGCACATCCGCTTTGCACCAACCGGATGGTGTCGGATCGCAAGGGAGACACATTGGCTCCTTGGGTGAGCTCAATAGTGTTTCGATAGCCTTGGTGGCTAGGTCGGTAATACTCTCCTAGGGTTCGGGGCCTAAGAGGTTGGTTTGCTAGTGGTGGGTTTTGTGAGTGGTCTTGTTGTGGTGGGTTGATGGGATCAAAGATGTTACCACCTTCCATGATGTCGGATGGTAAAAGTTACGAACAAAGACACGAAGAAATAAGATAAACTAAAGAAAACCTAAAAATAAAAATAAAACCTTACTAGAAAGGAATCTAGCAAGTAGACCTAATAAAAAGAAATTCTAACCTAGACAATAACTATTCCCCGGGCTGCAGCGCCAAAAACTTGATGCGTGGAAATTGCACCTGGCTTTACCTCTCGAGGGATCTCGAGAGCTTACAACCCCACCAGGCAGTGTACCTGATCGTTGTAGTATAGTATAGTGACAAGTACCGGGGGATTGATCGTTCAACTCAAGAATAGTGTCGCTAGGTTTAGAAAGCCTAAAAACTAGTTCTAGAGGTGAGGGATGATTCTTTTTGTATTTTTATATTTTTATAAAAGCAAGTAAAAATCTCGGGTTTTTGGAAGAGCGGGCGGAATTAGTTGCTAATCAACTAACCCAATAACTAAGACGCAATCAAAATAAAATAACAAAATGAAAATAAAACTAATTAAACTAGTGGTGTGAACAATAAATGGGAAAAATGTGTTTACTTAGATTTCATTACTCCCTAGATATCTTTTACAGGTTGATAGTTTGTTACAGTTGCCTGGATGACGGGTTATATTTCTTAATACCATTCGTGGGGTGGCGTACGTACTTCCCCATCTCTATAAGCTCCTACTTCTCTCCTATATCGAGCCTGCAAGAAGCTCCTAACATGGGATCACTAGAATTCGCTCATGTATTAAATACAACCATAAAAACCTAGTACGCATTGGTTCATGTTTCTTAAGACGTTCAAGCAAGTTACACTATGGAAGTCTGCCAGTTTTCTTAAGCCTAACATCGAAATCATTCATCCATTACAACTTTAAACAAGCAATCAACCTATAATCAACATCTAGGTTTCAGTACATCTAAGCAAACACACAAGAGATCTAGCCAAGCATGTTAAAATCAAGAAAAGCGTAAGATATATTCAAACAACACATAGACATATTGAATGAATTGAAAGGATACTTATCTTAATTGAACATGAAAGGATTCAAGGGGTGAAAACCCTTGAAAATACTGTTAAAATCGAGCTAGGGTTTATTCAAGTCGTCCCTAAAATTGTCCTCCCTAAATGAATGAAAATTACAAAACTATATATAGATTTTCTAAGGTGACGGCGTCAAGAAGAAAATTCTGACGCCGTCAACCCGCCGCCCATAATAAAAAAGGATTGCCTAGATCCAGATCTGACACCGTCATGTGTAATGTTGTTCTGGGCCATCACCACTTTTACTCTTGACGCCGTCATCAAAATGCTCTTGACGCCGTCAGGTACTGTTCGCAGTAAGGAAAATTAAGACTTTGCCGTTTTCTTCACTTTTATGCTCAAAAAACGTCCAAAATGCTTCCTTTTTCAGAATTCACTCCAAAAGTACCTAAAATCACAAAAGGAACGATTTAGGGCAATATTTGATCAAATAAATTCGAATTCAGGCTTAAATGACCCCCTAAAAACGGCTCATTTTTCGCCTCATCAATCATTTACCCTCCCCTTAAACTTAGGCTGAACATTGTCCCCAATGTTCAATAAAAAGATGTAAAAGTAAATAAAATGAAAACAAATACTCCCCTGATTCGTTCGGTGTGGATAAATCGTTAACATGGTTAGATCCTCCACCAAGAAAATGAACGTTGAAAGCTTCCCTTCCGAAATAATAAATCATCTTCTTGTCCAATATAACCTGTTAATCTTGAGAAAACTATCATGGCAACCTCGCGTAAAATCGTCGTCAATCTATATATAAAAGGATATAATGCTTGTGGAATGAATGTGTGCAGATTTCCTGGAATTTATAAAACTAAAGAATTAACAAAAACTTTAAGACTATGTTAGAAAAACAAAAATTGCAAAATTTCCAGAATTTTACACCTGACGCCGTCAGGTGTTAATCCTGACATCGTCAGAGTGTTCTGTCAGAAATCTCATTTTAAGTTTCCGGAAAATTTTTGGAAAAACTTATGCCTTAATTCCTGGAATTTCCTGCAAAACGTCATTATGAATCGATACAAGCATTTGACTCAAACAAATACTAATATACATGTTCATTTAATTGTTGTGGGTCATGTTCAATTCTGTTCTTAAAAACTAATTTAGGTTACCCTTACACTTATCTTTTGCGAAATACCTTTTTATGAAGTTAAGACAAACAACAAAGTAAAACATTTTCACAATTTACTATGAAACATGATCCACAAACAATAAAAATCAAGCATCCATACGGAAGCAATTAAAATCAAACAAACAAACAGATAAAACATGGGTTGCCTTCCAAGAAGCGGTTTTCTTTATTTACGAATCTTGTAGCTAGACTCAAAGTCATGGGTTATTACGTGACCTCGTCTCGCAATATGATGTAACCCTTATCAACAGAATCCACGTCATTCGGGTGATAATGTCTCAACCGTTCGATATTCACAGTTATTTCCCCACCCCTTTCGCTATTCAAGAGTGCTACTCCATTGTGACCTAAGTTTTTGATCGTGAATGGTCCATACCACCAGGAGTTTGATTCATCGGGAGGCTCTTTCATCCCCAAATGCCTTAGGAGTACTAAGTCTCCTTCGATGAATGGGGTATGATTCTCTATCGACTGATTGCGCTCGAATTCGACATGAACTTTATCGCTACCTGTGCATCTCTCAAGCGTAGTTTCTTTGTAGCTTTTAATCCTTGTTTCCCATGCAAGGATTTTTTCTTGAACATGATTATGCGGTGTGCCGGCGTTATTTTTTAGCCTCCTTTCCATCATCCTTTCTCGCACATATATTGGGGTCACGGGGAAGTGAATCTTCCTTTTTCCTGACTTAAGTTCAATTTCCCCTTTTTCATACTTGATAGCAGCTCTTACTGTGGTAAGGAATGGTGCTCCAAGGATTATTGGCATACACCTATTTTCTTTATCATCGATAATCATGAAATCGACAGGATACATGAAACATGCTACATTAACCAGCACATCCTCTGCAATTCCTAAAGGATACATATAAGAGTGACTAGCGAAAGATAGCCTAACGCGGGTGGTGGCCGGCATTTCATTGGTGAGTTGGGTATAGATAGTCAAAGGCATCAGGTTCACCTCTGATCCTTGATCGGTAAAAGCATCCAAATATTGCAATTTCCCATTGCTAGCTGGTATTTCAAAGTTCCCATAAGCCATCTGCTTCGTAGCCAATTTTTACTTAAGTAGCTTTTCGTATACCGGTCCCCCAGGTACGGTGTCATAATCATCCTCCCCTACTTCTTCTTCTTCAGAGTCCTTTTTAGAAGATCGATTACCTCCGTCGCCCTCTATCCAGTTGGTTAATGTTTTCTCATTTATCTCATGCTTTAGATAGTACCCTAATGATTGGGATCTTGGGGGTTCCTCAAACGGTTTGTGCAATGGGGGTCTCCTTTTCTTCATTGCCCTCGTGGACAATGGATATAGAGTTAACAAACTTGGTAGTGGGGGGTGACGTCTTCCCTTCTTAACAACATCTTTTCTGGAGTCTTTATGTTTGAGTATTCTTCTAATAAGCCCATCATCTCCATCATTTTCTCTTGCATCTCCTCCTTTTGTCTATAGACTACCTCCTCAAATTTTGCTAACCACTCAGATTGAGTGGACATATATTCTCTCATTCGAGTTTCAAATTCCGAGCTGAGGTTTTGAGGAGGGGGATAGGGCCGAGCATATTTTTGAAAGGTTTCGACATTCTCTCTAAGGGGTGATTCAGACAACGGTGTTGGGATTACGTTTGAGATAGATTTGACCCACGCATATCTAGGATTTAAAGAATTTTTTCGTTTTTCCATGAGATAGTCAACTATTTTCTCAAATTCGCAACGGTTTTCTTCGGAAAGTTGAGTGGTCCCTCCTGATGATGAGATTGCATTAACGGCAGATTCTACGACATGGGCAACCTCCCATAACTCATTATCATCGAATGCAAGTTCATCAATGATTTCCCACGACTCTTTGGCGTCTTTGTCACGCGATCTACCACAGGCGGCTTGATCAATAGTACATTTGGTATGGAAGTCGACATGGTCGTAAAAAATTTGGATTTTGAGCCAAAGATCTATGCCATGATGAGGGACTTTTTGGAGTAAGTCCTTGAAACGAGTCCATGCTTCATAGAGAGTTTCACCCTGACGTTATTGGAACATCAAGATATCATTTCTAAGCTTAGTAGTTCTCCCTGGTGGGAAAAATTGAGCAAGGAAATGAGTGGTGAGATCATCCCGAGAGGTGATGGATCCCACGGGTAAACGCTCAAGCCATTGACTAGCTTGGTCACGAAGAAAGAATTGGAAGAGACGCAATCGGGTCGTCTCTCGAGTTCCAACATCAAGGTCTATGGAATCTACTATTTTGAGGAAATCCTTAAGATGTTGATTAGGATCTTCGGAACGTAGTCCATGGAATGCACATCCTCTTTACACCAACCGGATGGTGTCGGATCGCAAGGGAGACACATTGGCTCCTTGAGTGAGCTCAATGGTGTTTCGATAACCTTGGTGGCTAGGATGGGAGTACTCTCCTAAGGTTTGGGGTCTAAGAGGTTGGTTTGGTTGTGGTAGGTTGATAGGATCAAAGAGATTACCACCTTCTGTGATGGTGGATGGCAAATGTTACGAACAAAGGAACGAAGAAATAAAATAGACTAAAGAAACCTATAAAAATAAAAATAAAAAATAAAAAATAAAAAGATCTTACTAGAAAGGAATCTAGCAAGTAGACCTAATAAAAGGAAATTTCAACCTAGACAATAACTATTCCCCGGGTTTCGGCACCAAAAACTTGATGCGTGGAATTGCGCCCTCGCAAAAGGTTTTACCTCTCAAGGGATCTTGAGAAGCTTGCAATCCCCACCAGGCAGTGTACATGTTCGTTGTAGTATAGTATAGTGACAAGTACCGGGGGATTGATCGTTCAACTCAAATAATAGTGTTCGCTAGATTTACAACTCACTAAAACTAGGTCTAGAGGTGAGAGATAATTCTTTTTGTATTTTTATATTTTTAGGAAAGCAAGTAAAATCTCTGTTTTGGAAAGAGTAGGCGGAATTAAAATAAAATAAAATAAAATAAAGTTAAACTAATTTGTGGTGTAAACAATAATGAGAGAAAATTGTGTTTACTTAGATTTCACTACTCCTTAGCTATCCTTTACAGGTTGATTAGCTTGTTCCAATTGCATGGATGACGGGTTATATACCTTAATACCATTCGTAGGGCCATGTACGATCTTCCCTAACTCTATAAGCTTCTACCTCTTCCTATGTCGAGCCTACTACTAGCTCCTAACATGGCCTCATTAGTCATTACATACGCATTAAATACAACCAAAATATCGTAGGACACCTCCGATAATGTTTCTTAAGACGTTCAAGCAAGTTACCAATTGAAAGTCTGCTAGTTTTCTTAAGCCTAACATCGAATTCATTCATCCACAACAATTATAAACAAACAATCAACCCATAATCAATATCTAAGTTTCATTACATCTAAGCAAACACGAAGAAAACCTAGCCTAGCATGTTAAAGAGAAGACAAGCGTAGGATATAATCAAACAACACATAGACATATTGAATGATTTGGTAAAGTACTTATCTTCAATTAAGCAAGGAGGAAACAAGGGGTTGAAACCCTTGAGAAAGCTATAAAATTCGTCTAGGGTTTATTCCCTCATAGTTGCACACAATGAATGAAAACTAGAAAACTATATATAGATTTTGTCTCCTGACGGCGTCAAGAGTAATGTGTGACGCCGTCAACTCGCCGCCATAATAAACTCGTATTGCCTAGATCCACTTCTGACGCCATCACTCTTTATAAGTTCTGGGCCGTTACTCTTTGCAGTTACTCTTGATGGCCTTGGCAAAATTTGTACGTGACGCGTCACGACCCCTTCACAAAACATTCTGGCGCGTCACATGTAATTGATTTATCCATCCTTTTGTCAACTCATGACGCCGTCACTAGCACCTTGTGACGCTGTCAAGTGTAATTTCAAGCATGCTTTTGAGACTTTGTCATTTTCTTCACTTTTTCACTCCAAAATCGTCCAAAATGCTTCCTTTTGTAAAATTCTTCTCAAAAGTACCTAAAATGACAAAAGGAACGCTTTAGGGCAATATTTGATCAAATAATCTCTACTTTGGCCTTAAATGACCCCCCAAAAGTGGTACACTTTTCGCTTCGTCATGTGTCAAGTCTAAGTTCTAAATATCATTTCAATAAGTATTCTATCACTCTAGTATACTATAGCTATCACAAACCCTAAACAAGCCCTATGTGTTTACGGTTATCTCTAAAACCCTAATTTCTCATCCGAACTAGTTTGAAAGTGTTCAAGGCTTATGTACAGCATATCTTAGCTAGATTACCTCACTAAAACCCTAGTACCACTAGTCATAGCTCATAGTACAAGTTCCTTAAGCACAAAACCCTCAATAGCTCATATAGGTCCCGAAACTAGGTCAAAACCTTCTCAATTCTTTAGAATAAGCTACCACCACCTAGGAAATGATTACTAAACCTTAATCATAGTCCCTAAACCCGAAATAAACCTTAATCTAGTTATTACACCTTAATCTAAACCCTAATCCAAGTCTAGGTCCTAAACTAACCGTAAACATAGGAAAACCTTACTAAACTAGCTCCTTAAGCTATGTAAGCACCTCAAGCAACTCTAGCAACCTCCATAGCAAATCACCTTCCTCCTTGTCACCACCTAGAACCTAAGAACAGACCACCATAGCACCTTACAAGTAGGTGCATCACCTACTTGTCCTAACCTTAAATCGCGGCCCTTAATGTTTCACCACCACCTTCTACAGCCCCCTAGCTGCCATGGTAGCTCACCATTGTCATATCCTATCTTCCATGAGTCATCTCCCCCCTCTTGCCTCCATGTATCCCATTTCTTGTTCCCTACTCCATTCGACCATATAAATACCCTTGACACCCTCTCCATTTTAAACCATCCCATCTCTTCTTTCAACCTTCATTTTTCTGTAACTAGTAGTAGTATACAAGTCATAGAAGGCCTAGGAGTCAAAGCAATCAGGCCACGAACCCCTTTCAAAGTAAAATCCCATCGTGAAAACCCTAAGTCCTCGTTAACCCTAGTTCGACCCAAGTAAGCTTAAATTTTGAACATATTAGCTTTAGTACCGACCTAGCATGATATATAGGAGTATTATATCACCTAGGAACCCAAGCTAGGGCCTTGATTGTTTTCATGCTTTAAGCCTTTTTCATAAGCCACGAGCTGCTCTAGGATACTTTAATAAGCTTATATTAGTTGTTCATAAGTTAGGAAAACTTTTTGTTTAATAAAAATATAGTTTGGATGGAAAAAGGACTAGTTTTGCAAATGTTTTCATGCATAGGGGCATATATTGTAACTTTTTGAAAATATTAAGTCTAGGGACTGTTTTTGCCATTCCTTAGAAGTATTAGGTGTAAGGATCTATTTTGCAAAGTTATATAGTCTAAGGATATAGTTATATATAGTTATTATCGTTAAGGACTAAATTCGTAAAAGTTATTAAGTTAAGGGTAGATATTGTCAATTAGTAAACTTAAGGGTATAAATGAATTATTTTCATAAAGATAAAAAACCTATGTTTTTACATAACAACTTAACACAATACTAGGGAGCTTCATGTGAGGGGTTTCATTTGCGTATTCATTTTGACAAGTTTGCTGGGTTTACGAGTTAAAGTGCCCTGGCTCCTCAAACGTTTACTACATGACCTCTAGATTATGATGGCCCGAATGGTGTTATGTTCTATCTATAACCTAAGCATATAATAACATAACACAATACTAGGGAGCTTCATGTGAAGGGTTTAATTGCCTCTGGATTATGATGGCCCGAACGGTGTTATGTTATATCTAAACATATAAAACCCTAAGAATACTTAATTAGGAAAACTTAGATACACCCACTTAAGCTTGACATACACACTACACCAGGTTACGTGAGTAGGTCGTCTAGTAGCACCCACACTCATCTCTAATCCCAGGTGAGTGTTCATAGCCTCACTTTTTAAATGCTTTACAATCCCTGTGAGGGGGATTCATGCTTTAAAGCAAATACAAGTATTTTTCTTTGGTTGTTGCACAAGTACCTTCTATGCCATCATTACATTACACCCGAATTTCATGAACCATAATCACTTGCGAGTGAACGCGAGTATAGTGAATAGATCTATTTTGGAGTTTAACAACTCCCGTTGGTTTGCCCCAGCCGGGTACCAATAGCACTATATTTGAGAACTAAAAGGGTTAACCTTGGAAAGTTAATCCTTATTACGTCCCGTCATGTAAGGGTCTGCGGTGCCCCATGACCTGGACATGTTAACGTGGGGTGTCATGAGCTTAGTGCAATAATACTCTTTCATTACTTTTTCCACAACTAGGGTTTCAGTTGAACTTGTGGAACTTGTATTCACCCCATATCTACTTAAACCTATGACTCTCACTCAACCCTAGTGTTGACATTTAAGCATGTTATCCTAGGTAACTAGGCCCTTGGGACTTAAGGCACGGAGTGACACTGGATATATATGAGGATGTCCAGACCTGTTATCATTCATAGTCTTTTGCTTTACACCGAGTCTTTGGGACCTCTCTTTTGTAAAAGTTTATCTTTTACTGTAAAAACTCTGATGAATAAATGAATGGTAACTTTTTCTATAAAAACGTCTCTTTTGAGTCATTTTCTATTATTGTGACTATATTTCCGTGAGTAATACCCCAAGATCTAGCTTCTGCTGCTATCTATGAACAGGGGGTGTTACAAGAGAAGAACACATAGTGTCAAGAAGACACAAAGTGTTAGAGTCTTTGTGTAGTGCAATTGCATTACTTATTAGGGCTTGATTGTATCTTGATATGGGTCATGTTCATATAAAATGGAAACACCTTAAATTGACATGCTAACTTAAACAAATCGTTCTCGCGTTGTTACCTATGAGAGCATTTCATTTTCTTATCAATTATAAATCAATGGCTTTAGGCCTTTAGCAATTGTTTACTAATACATGGTTAATAAAACAAGGAAAACCTCTTACTAATGTTAAAACTTTGAAATGGTGCAGGGAGTTGTTGGGCGTTCTCAACCGTAGCTGCAGTAGAAGGGATCAACAAAATAATCACGGGTGATCTAATCAGTTTGTCAGAGCAAGAGCTTGTTGACTATAACAGCAGATACAACAGTGGTTGCAACGGTGGAGCCATGGAATACGCTTTCGAGTTCATCATTGCCAATGGTGGAATTGACATTGAAACCGACTATCCTTACAAGAGTGTAGGTGACGTTTGTGACCAAGTTCGAGTAAGTATCATTTACATTACGTAGAAATATATGTTTGTTACTTATATATGTAATTTTGAGTATGATCTAATGATGGGTTGATGTGTGTAGAACAAAGCGAACATTGTTAGTATAGATGGTTATGAAGATGTTCAGCCAAATAACGAAAATACATTGAAGAAAGCAGTAGCACACCAACCCGTAAGCGTCGAAATAGAAGCTTCTGGAAGGGCTTTTCAGTTGTATCAGTTTGTAAGTTTTTATCAGTTGTGCTGTTCATATACTGATTTCTGTTATAAGCCACTCTGAAGAAAGCAGTAGCACACCAACCCATAAGCGACGAAATAGAAGCCAATCTGACAAAACCTTTTCTTTGGGAACAGAAATACAATATAAATCTTTACCAAGTATTTCAAATAGTTGCTTCATTTCATTTTTTGTCATTATTTAAAGTTAGAAAAAAAAACATGGGAAATGTGTCATCAGAATGAAAGTTATTCTATATGTAGTCGATTAAGTTACTGGTTTCAATTTGTACTTAATATGTGGTTTGTTGCAACATTGGAAGGAATTTCACATCCAATGGACGAAGAGATCTTGATCAAGTTGCAGGTAGAGTAGTGGTTAACCTTTGAGCGCGCCACCAAGATTTCAGCTTCTAATGGACACATCAAAATAGAAGGTTACAATTTTATTTCGCAGTGCGAACCAGACTTGATTTTAGTAGTTTAATTTTTGTCGGTTAGTTAAAAGTTTGTCAACAATGTCTGAAATTGCTCTTTGTCCTATAATTTAATTTTAATGTTTCGGGATTATGATTCTATTTCATGGGTAGTGCTGAGCTAATGTGCCAACCACCACCACCACCACCTTTTTTTTAACACAATGGTAGTCAGATGGACTTTGATGATTGCAGCTATCTTTTTGCATCTGATGATTCGAAATGACTATGATTATCGGTTGTTATATAATACTATTCCGTACTATTATATTAGTGGAGTGTTTAGCTATGACTCACTTTATTAATTTAAAAGTCAGAAGATGGCAAAGTGCTGTAGCTAACCACTTCTCTCCATCTACACACCCTACCTCACAGGTGAAAAGTAAATGGACCTGGATGACGACGATGACAAAGAAATTAAATATCGCTTGGATCCAAAGTGACTATTTTCTTTTTCATGTGTTTCTTATAGACTCTCAATTGTCTGGCAGGATGACATAATTTCTTGCCTGATATTTCCTATTTCATTTTTGTAGATATGCTAATGTTCGGACACCAGAAACATATATTCTAACTGCCTCTACTTTACATAGGTATGTAAATTTTGTAGGTTGTTTAAAGTTGTATAAGCCATTGTAAATAAGCTAAACCAAAGACCAATACTAATTTTCAAGTTAAAACTTAAAATCATACTTGGTATTGTTTTCAACCTAAAACACATTAAGCCCAAAACATAGATATTATTTGATGGCTTATGAACTTATTTAAGCTAATCCAAACAACCCCCATAACCCAGATAATAGGCTAAACTAAATACCCGGTGCTTTACAAATCCACAAATTTTAACAGGCTAAACCAAACATCAGAGTTTATATGTTTACTTGATTAAGTACACTACGTCATGTTACATCGTGAAACCATGGCTTCTTTGTTGATTAGCTGCTGCATCATTCTTAATATTCATAACAGTTGATGCATACGTAGAAGTTTAATAATGGGTGATGATTGCAACCATTCTAACAAGGTGCTATTTGCACTCTACATATATTACCATTGTTAAATTTGTCCAAGTACACTAATAGTCACTTTTCAGTTCTTTTTAAGAGAGCTAATAGAGTATCATTCTACATATATTATCATTGTTTCATTTGTTAACTATTGGTAATATGCTCTATAGCACACACTAGAACAAAAATTGGATTTGGCTACACCCAATAAGTGTGACAAAATACATATAGTCATACATGATTTTTCGAGTGTGTGTGACTAAAGGTCGCGTGACCGTAGGGTACCTACAGTCACATGTTCGAGTGCTTTTTAGTATCTATTACAAAACAGTAACCGAAACTTAAATATGTGTGACTAATTAGGTAAAAATTTAGTTGGATTAATCAGTATTAGTGACCGTAAACACTATATAGTCACACAAAGCATGTTTCTTTTGGGTATTTAGTCACATACAATTAGGCATAAAGTGGCTAAAAGTGTGAATAAGTGTGACCATATGGTGTTTAAAGTGCAGAAATGTGTGTTTTGTGTGACTATTGATCATCCAATGGCCACATGAATTTTATGTTTGTGTGTCCTTTTGTAACAATTAGTCACACAAAGCATGTTTCTTTTGGGTATTTAGTCACATACAATTAAGCATAAAGTGGCCAAAAGTGTGAATAAGTGTGACCATATGGTATTTAAAGTGCAAAAATGTATATTTTGTGTGACTATTGATCATCCAATAGCCACATGAATTGCATGTTTGTGTTGCCTTTTGTAACATTTAGTCACACAAAGCATGTTTATTTTGGATATTTAGTCACATACAATTAAGAATAAAGTGGCCAAAAGTGTGAATAAGTGTGACCATATGGTGTTTAAAGTGCAGAAATGTGTGTTTTGTGTGACTATTGATCATCCAATGGCCACATGAATTTTATGTTTGTGTGGCCTTTTGTAACATTTAGTCACACAAAGCATGATTCTTTTGAGAATTTAGTCACATACAATTAAGCATAAAGTGGACAAAAGTGTGAATAAGTGTGACCATATGTTGTTTAAAGTTAAGAAATCTGTATTTTGTGTCACTATTGTTCATTCAATAGCCACATGAATTTTATGTTTAAGTGGCCTTTTCTAATAATTAGTCACGCAAAGCATGTTTGTTTTGTGCATTTAGTCACATACAACTAAGCATAAAGTGGCCAAAAGTGTGAATAAGTGTGACCATATGGTATTTAAAGTGCAAAAATGTATATTTTGTGTGACTATTGATCATCCAATGGCCACATGAATTGTATGTTTGTTTGACCTTTTGTAACACTTAGTCACACAAAGCATGTTTCTTGTAGGTATTTAGTCACATACAATTAAGCATAAAGTGGCCAAAAGTGTGAATACGTGTGACCATATCGTGTTTAAAGTGCAAAAATGTGTATTTTGTGTGACTATTGATCATCCAATAGCCACATGAATTGCATGTTTGTGTGGCCTTTTGTAACATTTTGTCACACAAAGAATGTTTATTTTGGATATTTAGTCACATACAATTAAGAATAAAGTGGCCAAAAGTGTGAATAAGTGTGACCATATGGTGTTTAAAGTGCAGAAATGTGTGTTTTGTATGACTATTGATCATCCAATGGCCACATGAATTTTATGTTTGTGTGGCCTTTTGTAACATTTAGTCACACAAAGCATGTTTCTTTTGGGAATTTAGTCATATACAATTAAGCATAAACTGGCCAAAAGTGTGAATAAGTGTGACCATATGTTGTTTAAAGTTAAGAAATCTGTATTTTGTGTAACTATTGTTCATTCAATAGCCACATGAATTTTATGTTTAAGTGGCCTTTTGTAATAATTAGTCACACAAAGCATGTTTGTTTTGTGCATTTAGTCACATACAATTAAGCATAAAGTGGCCAAAAGTGTGAATAAATGTGACCATATGGTGTTTAAAATGCAAAAATGTTTATTTTGTGTGACTATTGTTCATCCAATGGCCACATAAATTTTATGTTTAAGTGGCCTTTTTTAATAATTAGTCACACAAAGCATGTTTGTTTTGGGTATTTAGTCATATACAATTAAGCATAAAGTGGCCAAAAGTGTTAATAAGTGTGACTATATGTTGTTTAAAGTGAAAAAACGTGTATTTTGTGTGGCTATTGTTCATCCAATGGCCATATGAATTTTTTTGTTTGTGTGGTCTTTTGTAATATTTAGTCACACTACGAATTAAACAAACAGTGACCAAAAGTATTAATAATTGTGACTATATGCATCTTTTAGTCACATTTAAGAAATCAATATATATAAAAACAAATTCAAATATATATCAAAAGAAATTCAAATACAATAAAATTGGAATGTATATCACTGGACCAAATATAAAATTGTAATGTCGTACATAATAAAATCCTCAATAATTTAACAACTTCTGACTCTTGATCTTCTTAGCTTGCTTTTGCATGGCATCACTTGAGACGTAAACGTTTTGCGTTTCATTTGTAATCTAGGTGCAGTTTTGTTATCACCAATCATTTGTAAACCTATCGCACTTTACTCAGGATATTAGTATCTATTCTTATAGGTGTGCCTCGTAATTTTGAACATCAACACAAAGACAAAAAACATCGCAGTATCTATGTCAAGATTTTCATCACATTCGCAAATCAACATATTCTTAATTCATTGTGTCTTGCAAAAATGAAAATATCATACCATGTACTTCTGGTAGAATATATCATGCGCCTTTTGCTGTATTGAAGCAGATTGTCTAACATGATCCTCATGTAAGCTCTCAAGATTCTTGGCCTGAGATTTTGTTGTTTCCAGAATCGCAGATACCAACCCTCCTCTATCTTGTTCTGATGTACCTATATAGAGTATACATAGAAAAATGAACATTACTAGAGTCTCTAATAGTTGTCAAGTGGAAATTACAAAGGTTTAACTTTCGGGTGTTCTAGTTTTAGCACACAGATAAATAACACGAGCAACAGCTAAATAACCAAAGAGACTTATGTATGTCAAAGTTATTCAATGAAACAGAGATACATATTCAACACCATCAAATTTTCTAGTGCATGTAAATTTTTAGTAAGTGCTGTATAATAAAGAACTTGATATTTGACTCACCAGATATGTGCAGATCGTCATTCATTGTCTCAACTTTGGATTGATAATCATGTGCTTTCTTCTCTGCACTGCTTAAAGCGTCCAGGAAATCTGATATGACCTGTGATGGCAATCCTTGTTTCACTCAGTTGACATGAAGCAGTAAAGCGGTGTTTAAGACTGATTAATTTAAGCATATAAGCATACTGGGTGTTTGGATAATGAATCTGCTTTATTGGGGGCAAAACTAGCAGTTTACAACAAGCAGGTCGGGAGCAACTTATTTCAAAGTGCTTAGATCCTCGTGTCTAACCTATAAACCTTTAAATATATGCAAATGGAATTCCTAATTATTATCTACTTGTACATTATTTAATAGGCAAATCCAAACATTAATCCTTGAATTTCTTATATTTTAGCTACTTATTCGCTTTTCCTTATACACATACAAAGCAATCCCAAACACTATAAATTACCAAATACCTAAGCCTCACATATCATTTGCCTCAACACTGATAGCATTCTCTCGACTTCTTCATCAGTTAACAATAAAGCATCAATCCCTCATTAAAACACAGTCACATTTCCATCATATCCATGCGTGTAGAATATATTCTCACACAAAGTTGTCATGCAATGTTTCAATCTCGGGATGATCAGAAAATCTACTGACTAGCTTCAATGCAGAACGTGCAGATCTGCCAAGAATAATTTTTTGCAAGAAACCAGTTATATTAACGCAAAAATGAGAAGTTCTAAATTTGTTGAACTATTGACCGTGTAAGAATATAGCTTATGACCTGTATGCATTCCATTTTCCAGACTTTAATTTTTTTGGGAGTACAACACTATATCTCTGATCTACAGTATATATGATGTGCCATTAAAACATAGTTTAGAATAAATCATAATAAAATAGAGATTAGAAACTAGAGAAAGGGAGGCAAGATATGTGCCTCAGCAAAAAAATTAAATCCCAACTTGGATTATTGATTTCCAATAAACCACACGAATCGTCTTAATTCCTTTGTGATAGCTAATCAGTTAAGAGAACACCCACTTGAAGAGCATCAAATGTATCCCTCTCATGACTTAGTAATATACTGATATGAATTTTTAGACTTTAAGTTGCAAACTGATTGTAATATCTTGATGGGAAAGAGCACGAATATTAGACCAAATAGATATGAGTAACATCACACACAAATGTCGTCTTGTATATTATCAAGCACACGGTCTCTAGTAGCTACGTTTCTTACAAAAACTTTTTGATTGCCTATTATAACATTGGTGGATTCACTATTGTTGAAAAAGCTTATGTTGGGATCAATCGCCTTTGTTTGTGGTATTTCAAATCAAATATCTAAATTGTAATTAACTACAATTGTTACCTAACTATCTAGTACTAGTTTTCTTAATAACTCGCGTCCTAAAGCTATATGCCTAAACATCCATTTAAAATGATTCTACACAAAGATTAACAACTTTAATTTAAACACTCAATTTAGACTATTCAAGAATAGCAAACTGACCTGGCATAATTGGACCACCAAGACCAATTGCACTACCAGATACACTTGGATGAGATACCTGTAGGGGATTAGACATCCAGCCGGCAAGCGGGGTTGGAATGGGCCTGGTGCAGGTTGAAATGGCTGCATATCAGTACACCCTATAATCAAACTTTTAACAAAATTGAGCAAGTGGGCCCGGTGCAGTTTGAAACGGCAAGTGGTGATTAGACATCCAGCCGGTAAGTGGGGTTGGAATGAAGCAATTTTAACAAAATCGAGCCCTAATTCTGGGTTTCTTAAGAACCCTAGCCTCACAAATAATTAAAGGCTTCGCCTGTTAGATCTGAAATCAAACCAAGTTAATTAAAACTTGGAATCGAATGGCTGGTGGTACAGAAGTGATGATGGGTGGATAGAAGAAAAAGATGAGGGGTAGTAGGTTGTAACTTGTGACTTTGTGTTGGGTGAACAACAAAGTGGGGAATTTGTTGAAACCGGTAAGGGGAAAAATGAAAAAAATTGAATCTCTGAAAAAGTGTTATTGAGCGTTTTGGTAGGGGAATATTGGGAGCATTTGTATTTTAATTCTTTTCAAATATCTTGGTAATTCAAACCTTTTTTATAAATTTTTTATATAGTTTTTATAAACTTTTTTATAAATTTTTTATAAAATTTTTATACATTTTTATAAACTTTTTTTATAAACTTTTTATATATTTTTTATAAACTTTTTTTATATATTTTTTATAAACTTTTTTTATAAATTATTTATAAACTTTTTTTATAAATTTTTGATACACTTTTTTATAATTTTTTTTATAAACTTTTAAATAGAATATTTATTAAATTTATATTAAAATATATATATATATATATATATATATATATATATATATATATATATATAAATAAATTTTTGTCAACCAAACATGCAAAGGTACTTTAAATTCTGGAATTTTAAATTATCAAGAATTTAAATTTTCTATAATTTAAAATTCCGGAGTTTCAAATTCCCTAACGAAATGCCCCCTTACACTGCGTTCCCGAGTTTTAATTTTGAAAGAAGAGAAAAGAAATGGGAAGAAAACGAAATAAATTTGTGTTCCAGAGTTTTTTCAGGAGAGGAAAGAGAAGAAGAGGAGAGGAAATTGTGTTATATTTCTCTCCAAAACTTTCTTCCCAAGAGTGGGATGATTCGGGAGGAAAGTCTATTTGGGAACTTTTTAATTAAACAATGACTTAAATGCCCAAGAATAAAATATAAATTTTGTATGTAACAAAGGGTATAATTGTAAAATCATCGGTTTTCTCTTCTTTACTCTCTCAACTCGGGAACACGGTGCAAAAAAATAAATTACATTACTCTTCTCTTCTTTTCTATCCAACTTTGTCTCTTCTCTTCTTCTCTTTCATATTAAAACTAAGGAACAAAGTGCGGGGTTTTGTTTTTGGGGGGAAAAGGGATGGGAGATTGAAATTTTGGGGAAAAGATAGTTTTTTTTTTTTTAAGTAAAATAGGTAAGGATAAGGCGTAAATGATTTGAGCTTTTGTCGACTAACTAGAATTCGTTCGAGCTAATTGTGTAAAACTATAAGGGGGTTTGAATAGTTTACCGCTTTTTGACTTATTATTCTTTGAGAAGCTTTACGTGTAATTAACGATTCTAACTAATTAATGATAATTAATATGCAAGTATAAAGAAAGAAACGATCAAACCATGACACGATTTTTTGTCGTGGTTCGGCTACAAGTACTCTTTTTCCTTGCCCTACTCCACGTCCCGAGTTTCCAACTCGAGAGTTTCAAGCACTGGTCAACAAGCTCCTTTCACCGGTGGAGAAACCTTTACAATCATCGCTTACACTTTATCCGGTACAAAGCTAGATACCGGGTCCTAGTTCAAGGTAGAACCAACCTAACGTCGCCTATCAACTATTTCCGACACTAAGCTAGATGTCGAGTTCTTTTACAAAGGTACAACCACTCCCAACACGCTATCTATTTTAAGGCCTAAAATACTAACCTATCACTCCTGAATATACACAATCAAATGAAGTATAAACTAGACTAAGTTTACACAATGCTAATGTTAACAAGTCTTGCAACATTGTGTTGAAGCTTGTAACTTCTTGGTTGAACTTGTGAACTTCCTTTCTACATAAGAGAATCACACAAGTGAGTTGTTACTGAGTTAGAAGAGAGTATATGTGTAAATTATTACTCTAAGTGATGAGAGATTTCTTGCAAATGGCTTGGTATTTATAGCCAACCTGTCACAACTCATAATTTCATGTCATTTTCCAAACTTCGACAATTTACTATTCCTCTATTACTATTCACCAATTACTATTCATCATTTTCAGAGTCAATTTGATATTCTGAGAAACATTTGAAAATTTTACTATTCACAGAACACTATTCATTTCCGGAAGAAATCTCACTATTCACGTGCATTACTCATTTCATCGTAAATTTAGTTTACGAGTATTTAAATTCGCGTAACCGAATTGGTTCAGGTGCGAATTCATGCTTTATCATTAGGGACACTTCATACGGACTAGAAATAGTCTACATATCATCATAATAGCATTTGCATACTATACCACTCGTAGAATATTCATATTAATATTTTTGGTATATTTAACGTTTTACGTATATTTAGTTTAATTAAACGTTAATACGCGATAAATAAATATAACCAACATATCTAAAAATCCCCATGATGGTTCCGATATATTTTTAAACTCCTTAAAATATCATAAAAAAATTATAAAATTCATTTACCCGGTATTTTGGGAATTTATTTAATTTATAACGTAAGTTTAATATAATTACGACGGTTTTCGTGAAAACTAAACGATAATTATCCAAACGCTCAATTTTTGTACCCAACATATTTTTAACATTTTTATGACTTTATTAAGTCCCGGCTAACGTCGTTAAAATTTATTTCTCGCAAACCCGGCACCCGATTATAACAAAAACTAACTAAAACTACCTAAACTAAACAACTTAAACTATACATAATCCCCACTACCACTCCTAATTAAATCAAAAGCACATTTTACTCTTTTTCTCCCTTTGAAAAACAAGCCAAGCCCCCCCCCCCCCCCCCCCCCCGCCTTTAACCCCTAGCATTAATTCCTTTTTAACTCTTCTAAATGTCACAAATAATATCTAAAACCTACGAACATTTTCACACTTATAATTTTAGAATCAAAACTTGCTCTTTCTCTCTTTTTCCTCTCAAAACCCACGGCCAAACAAAAACAACACCAAGATCCACCATTTTTTCCAAGATCAAGCTCAAATCAAGTCCTTATAGTTATCCTTGTTAGGGTTTTGTAATATAAACTCAAGGATCCTTAGGTTTTCATCATCCAAGCTTCATAATCATTCAAAGTAAGTTTACAAAATTTATTTTCATCATTTCTTCAAGTTATCCTTATGATCAAGTGATTTCTATACATGATTTCATGCATATGTTAGTTTATACCACTCATTATATATACTTATGTCTTTGAAACCCTAGAAATGGAAACCCTTGTTAGATCTAGTTGATTCATGTTGTTTAAGAACCCATGACACCTTAAGAAGGTGTATGGTAGGAATAGACTAGATTTGTGGTGATTGGAAGTGATTTGGGTGGATTAGAAACTAGTTTAGAACATTAGAAATGGATTTGGAACATAATTATAAACCTACTGTCCCAAAATGGAAATTCTGGAAAACTCAGTAACTCAGGGGAGATTTTCAACCAAATATTTAGAAAATACTTTCAAAAACGAAACTTTTGGCGAAAGAACGGATTAAAACGAGTTTATAACGAAGGAGATATGATTTTTGCAAGTTTATTGACGAAAACTATTTTTCTGAAAATTATATGCTGTTGGACGTAACCTAGAGAAGCCGAGTTATCAAAAATATATTAGTACATACTAAGACGAATCCGTGGATATAAAGAATGAAGAAAACACTTGGAACTTAAAATTTAATTTATAACTGATTAGGAAATGCAAAAAATGAAAGTAGAAATACTCTTACTGTTAAACTTTGACCGGAGGCTAGCGAACCTCACTATACTTAGTGAAATTTTCATAAACTAGAAAATTTGACAACATTTCAAATGTCGTCATCCTGCAGAAATAGTTAAACCAATACATTGTCTAACAATAATAATAGAGCATAGAAGTACAAAACAATATAAAGCACATAGTTTAACAACTACAAAGTCCTAAAACTTAATTATGCCAAACGCTCCTTACAAGCATCCAACTTCTTCTTAATCTTTCCCAAGTACCTTCCAAAGCACTTCCACATCCCTTTCATTTGTTTGAATTCTTCGGACTCATTCTCAATAGCGGGGAGTTCTTGAGGGTAATCGAGAGGGGCGAGCTTAGAGTTGGGAAGATCATCATTTTCACTCATTGGTGAAGATGAGGATGAAAGAGAAGGAGAACGACAACGTTTGTAACACCCCCAATTTTGAAATATTTGCAGCGGAATAAAGATTGGGTGTTACTTCACAGCTCATAGTTTTTCAGTAGAAAATGATTTTCTAAAAATATTTATCATTCGAATTTTTATAAATATCAGAGTTTTCAAAATGAGGTCCCAGTGGTTTTTAAAATTTGTTAAATAGGTTTTCGAATGATAAAAAAATTTTATAGACTTTGTGAGAATTTCGTGCTCTTCCGTCCCATCCTTGCTCATTATAGACCTGAGATAAACATGCTAAAAGTCAACAAAAGTTGAGTGATATCCATAGGTTTAAGTTTAAAAGATTGAACACAAGCTATAAGTGATAATTGCACCGTCATACAATTATAAGTTAAAAACAGTTGTTATTGCATTAAGCTCATGACGCTCAGCCGATTAACAGATCTCATCACGAATGATGGATTATAGTAACAGGGGGCCCTCGGGATAGGTTCTTGCCAGTAACCTATTAGATTTCAAATAAAGTGCGTTTGGTTGTTTTCTCGAACTCCCAAACGGGGATGGTCAGTCCCTAATAGATCTATCCACAATTATTTACGTTCACCTCCTGGGTGACTAAGGCTCATGATATGAGGGACTTTTAGCAAGGAAAGGTACTTAAGCAATAACGAGATCAGGTAAAGCATACCAAGAAAATACTTGTGTTCAGTTTGTAAAAAAAACTAGCATGTATCCCCCTCGCAGGGTTTATAAAACATTTAAACAAGTAAAGGCGAGGCTATGAACTCACCTTAGTGGTTTAGTGAATAAAAATATCGATACTCAGTTTGCAAAATGGGAACGGCTCCACACACGACCTAGATAATATATGGCAAGTTTTAGGGTTTGATAGTCTAAATGTTTTAATCGCGAGTAGTTTTTAAATGCATGATTTGTTAATTTGACGTTAGTAAGACTTTTGGTTTTTATTGTATATTATTCGTTTAGTTTAGTTATATATAACGTAAGGTTCATTAATAACGATAGTTTGAAATAAAATGTAACGTTTAATAATATTAATAATAATAACAGTTTGAAAATAGACGTAACGTTTAATAATAATAATAGTTTGAAAATAAGGTAAAGTTTAATAGAAATAATAGTAATAAAAATAATAGTTTGAAAATAACGTAAAGTTTAATAGTAATAAAAATAATAGTTTGAAAATAACGTAACGTCGTGACGTGAACTCGTAAAAATGGAAAGTAAAAATAAAAATATTAATTTTATATATATGACCCTTGTATTTTCTAAAAATTTACACTCTTTACCCTAACGGCGTTAGTGTTACGTCGTTAGTCCAAAATTAAATATATTTATATTTTACGTCCAAAACTTTATATTTCTTACACCTTTCACCCTAGAGTTTATAAAAATCAGTTTTTCTCCCTTTAATTTACGAAATGACATTTTATACCGAAACTTTGAAAAGTTGACACTTTTAACCTAATTTTTGTAAAATTTGCAAATTTAGTCCAAACTTCACTAATTTCAAAACTTAATGTTTTCATTTCTTAAATAGTTTCAAAACAGCTTATTGAGCTTATTCTACTAGCTTATTAGTTCAAAAAGTTAATTTGATAGTTTATGAGCTTTTAACGAAATGTAAGGCCCGTTAGCGTTTTTAAATCCAATGGGCCTACGAGAGTTTTGGGCTAGCATGGGACAAGTTTTTATAAAACAAAAGACTTAGAAAAATTTTAATAGTTTTCGATACTTGTTTGTATACGTTAGAAATGTATTCTAAAATAGGTTGTACGTAGCTTTTTAGTTTCAAAACTCTACATAGTTTATTTGTTAAGGTGTGAAATATATAGACGAACGTAAAATATATATATGTCGTATATTTAGTTTTTCGAATAAAGAGGTGCAATTGTGTGTGTCGCGTATAAAAATGATGCAAATGAAAGTTTTATATAAATATTGAAAAGAGTTTTGTTAGGACTTACGACACCAAAATGGTGGTTAAAACAAGACGTAGAATCGAGAAGTGAGTGAGATGAGTACGTAGTGTGTATGTGTGCTCGACCAGGGTTCACAAACAATATCTTGTTCCTCCTAAACCCACACGAATCCCCTGAATTCCTAGCCAATGCTTCGACCCAATGTCTAGTTTACTACTTAAAATATTTGGTGATTTTTGGTTTGCATGGAAATGGAAAATGCAAGCATGCATGCATCGCTATTTATATATGATTGCTAGTGTGTTCTAGTGCTCATAATTTATGAGATGTGATTGTTGCTTGTTATTCAAAAGTCTTCAAGTTGTGAGAGTGCAAGTAACTCCATGTTTTGGTTTCATATATGTCGACATGCTATCTATAAAAAGAAACGTGGGAATTGGCAATATAAAACGAAATGGTACTTGGTGTATCCTAGTATCTAAGTTTTAATATGATGTGATGGTAACTTGTTGTCAAAAAAAATCTTGGAGAAAATGTATACGTAACATTTACTATCTCTTTTGTTTCTTATGGTCGACATATCTATTTCTTTCAAAAAGGAACGTGTGTTTTGTGATTATAAAATGGTTTGTACTTTCCTAGGACTTAAAATATTCATTGTGTAAGCATGAAATAGGGAGGTACTATCTTTGTTTTAAAATGTATGTCGACAATGCCATTTATTATGTAAACGATTTTGAAACTTTGGCTAGGCTCGGTGATGGTTGATCAAATGTAATATTTAGACTTGAAATTGTGTTAGAAATATTTTTAGGACTTTATAGAAACAAACGGGGTTTAAAACGGTTTAGTTTTGGATTAGATGAGATTTTATGAAATCGTTTTTGGGACATATGCTTTGCCTAGTAAAAACGTATCTAGACTCGATGTGAGAAACTAAAAATCGACACACTCAAAGTTGGCTAGGTGAGAAAAGAGAACGTGTAAAAATATAGGGGTGTCGTGTGTAGGAGTTGGATGTACGAAACTCGTTTCTAGCGTGTCTAGTCGAATGGTTTGGAAACAAAATAAAGAAAATGGGCCTTAAGAGGATTGGGCCGTGAATAGTAACAGGCCGAGAAATGTGTTGGGCTTAGGGTGAGATTTAGGGTCCGTTTAGGTGTATTTTAGGATTAGTAAAATCTTAATTGTGATTAGTGATAAGTTTAGAAATTAATTAGTGAGACGTTTACGTGACTCCGAGAGTGAATAGTGTTTTGTGAATAGTGTTTCGTGAATAGTAAAAATTTTGAAAAACATCTCAATATCACTAACCGACTCCAAAAACGATGAATAGTAAAATGATGAATAGTGTTTTGTGAATAGTAACCGATGAATAGTAATTTTTGAAAAATGTCAGAAAATGCAGGTTCGTAACGAATAAAAGAAAATTTTAATATTCTCGCGATTTTAGACTATAGTGGTACATGTGTGAGCATCGTTCCAAGCAAAAAGAATCATGAATATCATAGTGATTTTAAGTAACATAGCATATTTGATAATAAAATATATAAAAAAAAAATTTGTTATTGGTAAAAACGTTATTAATTAACAAAATGATATATTAGTCTTTGATTTACTTTTATTATTTATAGGGAAATTTACGGGGGATTACAACGTTTCCCTTGAGTCTTAAAGACTCGTTTACCACTAAGAGAAACAAAGGTGTGAGGAATGAGGGAGTAATCGAGACGAATACGTCTATCATTTGGTGGAATGGGTGAGATGGCTATAAAGAGACGGGTGAGAAGCATTCCATATGGAAGAGCGGTTTTTCCATTTAAAGGTATATTGGTCATTCTTTGTGCCATGTAGTACGCCAAATTGAAAGGTTGTCTAGTGGAGATACTATAGAGCATATAGCTTAAGCATGTGTTCACATGGTCTCTATTCCCTACGGAACTTATGATATTAGCTTTAAGAACCTCTTCCCATCTCCTAAATTGAGGTTGAAGTTCATTAAGTTCCATTCCAAATGGATCTTTGTCCACTTCCTTACCCGAGCGATCTTTCCTAGAGAGGGAAGTTCTAATGAAGAGATGGTCACGAATCACTTCCTTGCTAACAAGAGGAGTGGAGTAAAGGGGATGACGTTCATCGGTGTCTAAAGAAGAAAGTGGCCATTTGCCCGTGTAAAAGCAAGTGTCGTTATTTGGAACACTAAGGATTTTTGCAAACTTATCGAGAGATAGGATAGTTTCATGTTGATTGATAGAAATTTTTACGAATATCTCACCATCATCATCACTTGTGAGCACAACGGTAGCATAGAATTCTAGAATAAACCTAGGACAAATAGGCTCATCAATATCTAGGAGACAATCAAAGTTGATAGTAGCTAACTTTTGACGGATCGAGTTTCCTTCTTGGAAGGATGGGTCAATGGTTCTACCCTCATGAACATAGCGCTTCTCTAACCCCTTAAAGACATCGACTTGGTGTGGAGTAAGACCTTTGGTCATATGGTGTTTAGGTAAGTACTTGAGGGTACCTTTGTGATCGGAGAGAGTTGTGGGAGGCATGTTTGTTCCTAGAAATCATAAAATTATGGTTAAGATTGATATTTTTGAGTATGTATTTTTATGCAAGCAATGTGAAGACTTGGTTGTCTATGATACGTTTTAATGTTCAAAAACATTTTTATGATGCAACTTATTGTCTTGAAACATATTATGATCTTAGTGTTTCCTGATTTAAATGTATTTCTAAAATGTGACCAAAAAGTGCATATAGGATTATGCATTTTAAATGAGTTTGGCCTAATGTTTTTATTTGTTTTAATAATGTGATGAAGTGCTATGTCCTAATCATGAATGTGATTAAAAAATGGTTTTACAAGGGATGTTTGGCAAATCGTGATGTTGAAAGAACATAATCAAGTGAGGGTATGATTAGTTTAGTTCTCAACTAAGGTTTTATAATTTTCCATAACTAATAACATAAACCCTAAGATTTTAGAGGTTGAATGTGAATAAGAATGCAATGCTTAAATCGGGTATGCAATTAATTAGACAATACTTACAATGTTGATAGGAATGGAGAATGATTGAAGAGAATACCCAATTTTCGTGTGTGGAGATGCTTTGGTCGTGAATAGTAGCAGTGAATGAGTTGTGGTTGTGGATTAGGGAGTGTTTGGTTTAAACTAGAGATAAATTTGACTGCAAAGTTGGCGGATCCGGCGGAACCAAAAGGAGGGTTCCGCACGTTTAGTCGCAGGGTTCCGCCAGTTCAGCAGATGTGGAAAATGTCATGATTTGTTTTGATTTTTGTGATTTTATTCTAATGTTCAGAACTATGGTATTAGGTTACATGAGTCCTAAACTAAGTCTAAGAAGGATGAATGATTCTTATTCAAGAGGTTTTGTGAAAACGTCGACAATGTGGATATCATATGAAAATTTCGTGGTTGAAATGTTCCTCAATGAACATTTTTACCAAGGCAATGAGGATGGATCTCAGTATGTTAATTGAGAGCCCATTGGGTTAGATTATCACTGAGGTTGATGCTTCCTAAGTGCAATTCTGCTGTAGACGTGAGTGTGCTTGTTCTAATAGAGCTTGTTGACATGCTTTTCCGTCCAATACTTATTTGAGATCCTCAAGCATCTTAGATAATCATTGCGTAAGTAAGTATTTATCAAAAGTGCAAGTACCACTTGTGCTTTTTCTATCAACTTAATTATCGGCATTATTCGAGTGGGCATACACTATGGTTTCTATTCCTATTCCTTTGGGATAACATAATCCTAGATGTGTAGTACCTTTTGATGTATCCAAACAATCTCTTTAGAATGAATTGTTTTAGGATCATTTCTAAAACGAGCACATAGACAAGTACTAAACATAATGTTGGATCTATTTGTTGTGAGAACAAGTAAACTTCCAAACATTTCTCTATGTTTAGTTTTATCTACGGATTCACTAATCTCATTCTTGATAAGTAATATAAAACTTAATCATTGTGTACTTGTGAATAACTAGGAATGTCTTTGGGTGATTATTCCTTGCTTTTGGAGCTTGCTTGCTTAAGTTATCAAAAAGTCTTTCATAGATTAACACTACGTCCTCTTTATCTATTTTGAAAGATCTATTATATTTCAATTGTTGTTTTACTCTAATGTCCAAAAACTATTTTTATCAAATTTGTTTAATTACAAATATGACTCATGATTAAAGTTTTATGACTTTGTCTATATTACTTGATTCAATATTTGACACAAGATAAAAGATGTTATTTTCATTTTGAACTTTTGTCCTTAATGTTTTGACATCTATATTTTCACTTTTTAATAGTTCATCTTCATTGTTATTTTTCTTAACTTTCTTGTCTTTTTATCGTTGGACTTTCGACTAAGTCATCATCTACCAAAGGTGATGTCTTAGAGGGAGGTGGTGATTCGTCGAATGTTAAACTCAACGACTCCTCGACTCTTTAGGTTTCTTTATTTAAAACACTATGAGTTTTGTTGTTTTGTAAATGTCCAAGAGATACATCTTCATATGACTATGGGTCAAATTAGATGTGCAAATCTTTGATGTTTATAAAGCATTTTCTCCCAATCATCCAAACGTATTCTAATGTGCTTTATTACCCTTGTATATCCCATATACAAGTTAATTACAAGATTGGTCGACTTAGGACACGATTGAAAATATAAGGTAAAGTATTAAAAGATGTTATTTACAAAAATTTGTGAAGTGTTGTATTATACTAAATTTGCAAGCATCACAAAAATGTTGGTTATCTTATCACTTAGGAGATTCTTAGTTAGTTCACTTGTAGACAAGTATTAAGTGAGACTCACTCAAGAGTTTCTCGTGTCTATTCCTGAGAGTTTTAAAGAGTTGAAGCACCTTATATCTCCTATTCGTTGTAATGTGGAAATCCTTTGATCGCAGAGGATCTAATCCTCGTTATAACTTACTAAAGAAAGAACAATTAAAGGTATGAACTACTAATACTACACACGATAAATCTTAATGCTAACACCGTGAGATAACAATAGGCAAGTTTAAGTAACGCATACCCTTTAAGTTCCATAGAGAAGCAACCAAGAAGATAATCATAAAGCGTTTTATCTTGAGTTGTAGGAAAGCTTGAAAACTCAAATACTCATGAATCCAAGGAGGTTAGATAAACAAAAAAAACATGATATCGTTAATCCGTTTATCATAAGTTTTTATTAGAGATTGGGTTACATCTAAATCTCTCTCCTACGCTTAACAAACTTTACTTGCTTTGTTTTACTTGTTGATGATGCGTTCGAGTTAAATCCTAATCCAGTTTTATCTCTAAGTGACTTTTGACTTTTCAACAATCTTTCAAGAGATTTTGAACTTTCTTCAAACGTAGCTAACATTTTTCCCTTTTCATTTTGTCTTTAAATTTCATGTTTGTAATCTAGCCATATTATGCATCCTAGATCAATTTCAACATTACTTTCAAGTCTAGACATTTTATCTTCTAACACTATTTCTTTTTCAAAAATATTCACAAGGGATTTTGAAGATTCATTGTTAAAGATAGTTTTTAGGTCCATGTTACATAAAATTTTAGACTCATTTTCTAGTTTAGAAAACTCTAGGATAAATGTATCAAAGCAAAAGTGTTCAGTTTCAAATTGTACCTTGCTTGTTTAAATAGCAAAATGACAAACACAAACCGGATAGTCATCTTTATCTTGATCCGTGTCATTCCATGATTCGTAAGCAAGTCCTCTTTGAGCTTGACACAAGTTAGCATCTTCACTTATACCTTCATTTAAAACATTTAAACTCGTAGCACATATATTTACTTCAACTAAGTGTCTATCTATTAGTTTTTCTAAGACTACCAATTCATATCTAAGATTAAATTGATTTTACATAGTTTTCAAATTTACTTTTCCATTCAAGGAAATTTTCTTTTTCAAATAACGGTGGCTTTTGAATAGATTTCCCTTCTTTGAGATTTTCAAAATCCATGGATCGATTCAAGTTTTAAAATACAATATATTTTAAAGATCTTGAGTAACGTAGCTCTGATACCAATTGTGGAAAACTAGAAGGGGGTTGAATAGTTTACCGCTTTTTGACTTATTATTCTTTGAAAAGCTTTACGTGTAATTAACGATTCTAATTAATTAATGATAATTAATATGCAAGAATAAAGAAAGAAACGATCAAACCATGACACGATTTTTTATCGTGGTTCGGCTACAAGGACTCTTTTTCCTTGCCCTACTCCACGCCCCGAGTTTCCAACTCGAGAGTTTCAAGCACTAGTCAACAAGCTCCTTTCACCGGTGGAGAAACCTTTACAATCATCGCTTACACTTTATCCGGTACAAAGCTAGATATCGGGTCCTATTTCAAGGTAGAACCAACCTAACGTCGCCTATCTACTATTTCTGACACTAAGCTAGATGTCGAGTTCTTTTACAAGGGTACAACCACTCCCAACACGCTATGTATTTTAAGGCCTAAAATACTAACCTATCACTCCTGAATATACACAATCAAATGAAGTATAAACTACACTAAGTTTACACAATGCTAATGTTAACAAGTCTTGCAACGTTGAGTTGAAGCTTGTAACTTCTTGGGTGAACTTGTAAACTTCCTTTCTACATAAGAGAATCACACAAGTGAGTTGTTACTGAGTTAGAAGAGAGTGTATGTGTAAATTATGACTCTAAGTGATGAGAGATTTCTTGCAAATGACTTGGTATTTATAGCCAACCAAACCAGCAGACTGGCGGATCCGGCGGAACCAAAACAAGGGTTCCGCCCTTGTACCCTGAGGGTTCCGCCAGGTCTGACAGTCAAAGACTCCAAGAAATCTTTTCATATCTAGCAATGTCACATCAACTTTATGTAAGTCAACACACTATGGATTGAGTAGGAAACTATCCAAATGTGTAAGAGAACTTTATGAAAAGTCAACTACTAGATTTAGTAAGCTTTCCATAAATGCACATGATGTAAGTAGTGATGTCATATTATGTTTTCTATACTAAGTTAAAGTTATACTTAATATGAAATGTATGAAATGTAAAGTCTAGTTACAATAAGACTATAACTAAAATGATGTTTTACTAAAAACTAAAGTTTACACTTTGTCGTTAACAAAACTTAGCAAAGATCGTAAAATATAAATAAGGTTTTTAGACGATATTTGTGTTAACACTGATTTTTATCGAGCTTTGAGCTCAAGCTCAAGCCTATCAAATGAACTCGAAATGTTTAATGAGTTGAGTTCAACCATATATAAGTTCAACTCGAGTTATTATTGAGTTTTCGAGCTTGTAAGTAATATAGCATGTGTTTTTTTTTATATATTTTGTATGTAAGTGTAGTAAGTCTAAATTCTTATTTATAAGTGTATCAAGCTTTTCAAGCTGAAGTCCAACCGAATTCAATTCTTAGGTTATATTTCAATTTTGATTTGTATAAGAAAACACATCTTTTAAAATAAACCGAGCTTTTCGAGTCAAGCTCAAGCCGAGTTCAGACTTTTTCGATCCCGGATAACATGATCGGGAGGTCCCTGGATACTTGCTTCTCAGTGTCTGTGATAAACGGTATACTCCTACCAAGCCGGTGCAACCCATGCAGTACCGCCTTTAATAACTTCAAACACAATTCATATAACCTTCACACTATAACTATATACCTACCAAGTCAGTGCAACCCATGCATGAACGGTGATAATAGCTCATTCACATGGGTCATGCGTCATGTGCATTAGGTTATCACTGGTCACATTCATTAATGGTTATTTGACATCATATGGGTCATATGCATTGGGTTATAGTTGCTTAGAGTGTCATGTTACGACACATCCATGACTGTTGACAATGGGTAATTAACATGGGTAATGGGTCATGTGCATTAGGTTATCACTGGTCACATTCATTAATGGTTATTTGACATCATATGGGTCATATGCATTGGGTTATAGTTGCTTAGAGTGTCATGTTACGACACATCCATGACTGTTGACAATGGGTAATTAACATGGGTAATGGGTCATGTGCATTGGGTTGTAGTAGCTTATAGTGTAATGGAACCCATGCATGACCGATGATAATGGCTAATTCACATGGGTCATGGGTCATGTGCATTAGGTTTTGTAAATAAGACGAATACTATACAACATTTTTATACGTTTTTGTATA
This sequence comes from Artemisia argyi, assembly GCA_030686995.1. Classification (NCBI taxonomy): domain Eukaryota; kingdom Viridiplantae; phylum Streptophyta; class Magnoliopsida; order Asterales; family Asteraceae; genus Artemisia; species Artemisia argyi. Next base: position 144,121,363 of record CM060680.1, on the reverse strand, counting down.
TTTATTTTTACGTTTTCATCCGTTTGTAACGTTTTTCGTCTATTTTTTACCGTTTTCAATCAATTTTGGCCATTTCGTTAGTTTTTGACCGATTTTGACAATTTTTGACAGATTTAGACCATTTTAGACCGACTAAGGACCGAACATGAGGTAAAGTATGAACTGAGGACCGGACCGTTATGCTCACCCCTATTGTAATTGACTCGATTAAGTCTTAAATCTAATAAAGAAAACTTCGCACGTAATTTATAATTTATATTGACTTACTCATTATAAATCTCAAACTTAATGATATAAAATTTTGATTATTAAAAATTTGATCAATACACCATTACTATTATTAACATTAGATTATTCTCTATCCTGCTTTCTCTCATAACGTTTTCCGTTATTTCCGCTTTTCAATAATCACCATTTTTCCTTCAATTTCTCACCAAATACTAATCGAATTTCATTTCTGTGAACACCACTAGATTCCTCTTATCATTCCGCATCTAACGGTCAGGTTGAATTTGTTTTTTGTTAAGTTCCGTGAAAACCCCCAAATCTGTGATTTGGAAAAAACATTTTCAATTTTTTCATTGAATTGCCTGTATTTCAATCTATTACAATATGATTTGTTTCTTCACTGTCTTCAATGAGCTTGTAATCAGTTGTTAGTAGATATGACGAATCATAAGAAATAGAGAACATCTAATCGGACTTCTAGGGTTCCAGTTAGGTTTGATGATCATGTAGTTAGTAGCTTGGGGCATAAGAGGACAGAGGTAGAGGTTGTTGATAAGAAGAAAAGTGTGACCAGTAGTATTGGGGAAGCAAAAGTTGTTGAGAAAATCTATGAATTAGAGAGAGATGATAGTATAAATTTGAAGGTTCAGGCAGGAAATGAGATCAATGTTGATAAAACTGTACAGAATAAGGAGAATAGGGTTAATGTTGATAATGATAGAATTGAACTAGATGTACAAAAGGTGAATGTGGATAGTTGTAATGCTGCTAGTGATAAGGTTGAATCTCAGGTACAAATGGTAGCTGAGGCAAATACAACAAATACTGAGATTAGAGATGGAGTGGTAAAGGATAGGATACAAAATAATGGTGGTGATAGTTCGGCTAAAAATCCTAATGCTAATTCATATGCCAAAGTAGTAAAGAAAGATGAAATTCCTAATAAGCTCAATTTTGTGCCTACTTTAGTTACTGAGTTAGGCAATGAAGTGGTAGTGTTTGATGAGATGATTTTGCAGAAAGGAAGTGAGAGATGGAATCTTACAATTTGAGGACAATTTGTTGGGTATAGCATGAATCCAAGTGAATTAAGATACAACATCAGGAGGATGTGGAGTAAGTATGGAGTTGTTGATATAGTACATAAGAATGGTCAGTTTCTGTTTAAGTTCAAGAACAAGGAAGGTATGGATGCAGTATTGGAAAGTGGACCTTGGATGGTGAATAATAAACCTCTTTTTGTACAAAAATGGAGTCCTGACATGAATATGCAGAAGATGGAACCATGTAAAATGCCTGTATGGGTTAAAATGTTGCACATACCTTTAGAGGCATGGAGTGTAGATGGAATAGTGCTTTAGATAGTAGTATAGGTATGCCTATACTTATGGACAACATGAATGCTGCAATGTGTCATAAAGAGATGAGTAACCTATGTGATGAGTGTGTAAATACTCATCATTTTTGTCTTATCTGAACTGCAAAAACATTCAAAAACACTCAGAAATGCATCAAAATACCGAAAATATCCCAAGATTGTGTTTTATATGTCTTAGATGCTAAATGATTAAAAACAGATGAAAAATGAACAAAGTTTGCATAATTGGCAGTTTCAGTCCTTCAATTTTCAAAACTTGTGACATTTAGTCCCTAGGCATTTGTTTTATAAGAAAAGTCACCAAAGGTCCTTTTGAAATCATAATTTATCATATTTAGTCATTTGGTGAAAGATTTGAAAATTTACAATTTTGGTCCCTGTACTTTCAAAGTTAGCAAAAATGGTCCCTGGGAGTTTAGAAATTAGAAAAATCAATTGAGTTCCTTGTACTATTCATCTATGGAAAATATGGTCCCTGATGAGTGCTCAAACACTCATCGTTTTCGATATATTTAAACTGCCAAAACGCACAAAAACAATCAAAAAGATATCAAAATACTTAAATTATCCCAGGGATTGTGTTTTATGTGTTTTAAAAGCAAAATGTGCAAAAACAAAGAAAAAACATACAAAGTTTGCAGTATTGGCAGTTTCAGTCCTCCAAGTTTCAAAACTTGTCAACTTTAGTCCCTATGCATTTATTTTTAAGAAAAAGTCAACCCAAGGTTTTAAAAGTCAAATAAAGTCAAAATATCATAATTGGGTTGCAAGTTTTCAAAAATTACATGATTAGTCCCTAAAAATCCAAATATGGCAAAAGTAGTCCCTGGGAATTTTTGAAATTGGAAAAAAATGGAAAAATACAAATTTGGTCCTTGGTTATTGGTATTTGGCATAAATTGATCATTTGAAGAAGTTTTGGGAAGTTACATTTCACACCCCTCAACTTTGAATAGTTTGCAAATATGGTCCTTGTGATTAACTTTTCCAAACCGGACCCTTGTTTTAATATCAACCCAAAACCAAAACCTTTACCCAATCCAATCCCCTGATCCAATTACCCCAAGCCCACCAAAAACCCAGGCCCGTCTCCCTTTTTAAATAATAAGGCAGGGTCAAACGGTCAACAAGACCATCTTCTTCCCCCCAACAAAGAAGCGTGAAACCAGGGCAAAATACCTCCCCCCTCCTCACCTTTTCAACCACTTCACCCCCCCACAATAAATACCCTCACCCACCAACTCCTCCACCATAAATGCTCCCCCAATTCCCTCACCAGTACCACCCAATTTGGCCCCGTATCCCTTTTGGCGCCAAAATCATGATCAAAGGCTAGGAGTGATCTCATAGCAATTCAACGATGGGGATTTCGTCAGAGGGTCAAGGCAAAGGTTGTGGGGCCCTCAGTTTTCAAATTGGAGCTATGTGGAAGACGTTAGGGTTTATTTTTAAGTCGTTATATAAGAAAAAGCTCATAGAAGCTTAGGGTGTGTAATTTTCTTAGTTTATTTGTAATTTCAGTTCAATTTCAATGTAATGTAACTCTTTTTATTAATGCAAGTTCATTTTGAAGTTTAATTCTCAGTTTCATTTTTCAAAGTGTCATCTTAAATTTCTAAGTTAAAATTAAGTGAAGTAATTTGTGTTTAAAGTACTCATAAGCTCTTTAAAGCTCAAAAAAACAGATATCACAAGCATTATAAGCTTGTGTGAATACTTTCAACTCAGTTTCAATAAAAACCAAAAAATAAGAAAAATAAAAATAAAAATAAAAAATTGGTGATCATATGGTGTATGAGCATGGAGCACAGTAAATTAAGGAAGGCTGTGGGTTAGGAACCTCAGGGGAGGGCATAGGATTGTTTGGATTGGTCCTTGGTACCTACTCAATAGCTTGGAAGGCTTTGTAAGCTACATACTCTTTTATTTTTACTCTTAAGCAGCTTAGGTTGTTAATTTAAGTTCATTGCATTTATATATTAGCTTATAGACTAGTTGTAATCATCTGTTTGAGTTTATTAGTTGTTTAAGTGGTAATCTCTTCTTTAACTGTTTTGAAGAGGGTGTTTGGTTGTGCTTTGTTTGGTGTATTCTAGTTGTGTTACTGAGCATTTGTTAGTTTCTATTGGTTATTAGGGTATAATAAAGCTCAGGGGAACAAGAAATTTTGGTACAAAAAACTTTAAAAGTCAAAATCACAAGACAATAATCACCACAGTCCACTGTGGTGATTTTTGAAGTCCAAATCCCACAAATCCTTTTCAAAAGTTAAAGTTTTACCCAAAATAGTTTTAATATAGCTTATCTTAGCTTATTGGGTCATTAAATCAGCTTCTCAAGTTCATAAAAGTCAAAGTTGAGCAAAACTCTTCAAAGTCAAAAACTTGTTCAGTCATTTTGAGCAATATTGGGAGGGGTGTAACTTATTTGATTTTAATTGTTAGAAGCTGATACTTGGTGTGCTTATTATCTACCACTTTGTAGATTTTTGTTAATTTTTCCAGATTTTTTTGAATTTGTTTGGAGGGTTCAAACAGGTCTCAAAGTGACCTGCAGGGCAACCTATTTGCCCTGCTCTCAGTTACCTCAGCCATCCACCCAACTTCATTGGTGGTTTATGACCACTACAGTGACCCTCAGACTTTGGTTTTGGTTCCATTCAAACCCCCTCCTACCAGGGAGTAAGATTGAACCCTTTGTTTGACCCCTAGGCTTGTGGACCCCACCTTATTTGGCCCCTAGACTCTGTCCCAGAACTGCCTCAGAAAACAATTAAGCAAAGTGCTTATTTTGGCTTTTTAGCTTATTGAAGCCTGTTTGTTGCTTGTTACTTGCTTATTGTTGTTCAATAGACTCAGAGAAACCAAGAAATTCAATTGTGGACCCCACATTTTCATTTTGAGCTTATTAACCTTCACAGTCAACAAAAGTCAACTGTGAGGTGAATAAGCACTCCAAGTGCTTATTTCCAGGGGTATAACAAAAGTGTCTTAATTAAAAGTGCTTATTTTTATCTTATAATTAGTTTAGAAAAAGAAAAAAAACCAAAGAACCAACTTTAAAAATAGTGATAGCTTCTATTTAATAGGATTTATCAATTTAATTTTCTTTTTAATTAATTCGTAAATAATATATCACTTTTATATTTTTAGAAATTACATTTTAGGTTAAAATAATTTTACAAATTTTTCCAGATTTTTATTTTGTCTTTTAGTGGTATTTTTAATGAATTTTAGTTTAATTTAGTTTTAATTAATATTAATCAATTAAATAGTATAATTAGTTTTTAAATAGTATAACCTAGTTTTTATAATTTTTATAGCTTTTATTTTAGTTAAAATAATTTTATAAATTTTTCTAGAATTTTTACTGTTCATTTAATAGTATTCATAATTTAAATAGTTTAATTAGATATTAATTAATAAATAGAATAATAATTATTTAGTTAGCTTAAAAATACTTAGAATTAACTTTTTATAATTTTTTAGGATTCCCATGATGGTTATTTAGAATTATAAAATTTTTCTTAATTTTCTAAGCCTTTCTAGTATTTTTAGTAATTCTAATTAATTAAATTAGTATTAAATAGATAATTAGTAAAATAATTAATATTAAATAATTAAATAGTGTAAAAATACTTTTTATTTTCTTAAAATTTTCTTTAATTCATAGGATTGTAAAAATATCAAATTTACACTTTTACCCCTCTCAGTTCTTCAGTTGTACTTTTTGTACGGTTCATCAGTATACGTTTTTAATTAAAACGTATAATTTTAGGTTTAAGCTCAAATCCTTGTAATCCAAATTCTTGTGATCAATCACATAGCTTTCCTAAGCTATTTTTTTTTTATAATTTCCAAATAACTTTCACAACAAATCCTTTTCTGTGAATAACACCCGATTACGAATACGCTAAAGTTACATTTCACACCTCAACGGGATTTAACGACCCGGTGATACATTATATTACCCGGAGCATTGATCTAGGCTATTTGACTTAGTTGACCATTCTTTGGTTAATTTAAGTTAGGTGGTTTGGCATCAATCAATTTATGGCGCCGCTGCCGGGGAGGTGTGCGCGTTTCTGTAGCGTTTTTCGAGATTAGTGTTATCTCACCTCACTCATTGTACAAATACCATCACTTGTGAATTTTTTCAAAATCAAAACACATAAAAATGTCATTGACACTTTTCCTAAAGTGTTAAAACACCAAAAAAAGTAAAAAACAACAAAACCGTATCGTAACGTTTTCTGATTCGGTTTTCTTTTAAGGTGATTCTTGAAGAGAAACGAATCTGGATTACGGGACGATAACAAAAATATTGTCCAAAAAGTTTTTATCCCTAGTGCATGCGCACTCGTTCTTCAAGGTCCACTAGCCCATTACGTGAGCTGGTTCAGAGACCTCGAAGACCTTGTAGACGTTCTGCACCATCAGTCGGATCTGAGATCCGTACTGTTCCACCTCCAGCTGTCATCATGGCAGCTGAACCAACTATGAATGAGCTTCTCCAAGCACCCGTCGAGGGTTACGGAGATGCTATCGTTGTTCCAACAATCATGGCCGATAATTTTGAACTTAAAACAGGATTAATAAATCTGGCCACATCACGTCAATTCTACGGTTATGAGAGGGACGATCCTCAAGATCACATTCGATGGTTCAATAAAATCACATACACCATCAAATGCAAAGATGTCCCCTGTGATGCAATCAAACTTCTTCTCTTCCCATTCTCTCTGGAGGGACAAGCCCGGATTTGGCTTGAAAAGCAACCTCCACGATCTATTGAGACATGGGAAGATCTTGTGAAAAAGTTCGTGAATGAATTCTTTCCTCCTTCCAAAACCACAAGTCTCAAGAACGAGATCATGAAATTCACGTAGAAATTTGATGAATCCTTTAGTGAGGCATGGGATCGTTACAAGGAATTGCTCCGAAAATGCCCTCACCACGGTTTCTCTGATCTCATGACACTTGATACTTTCTACAATGGTGTAAGCCAATCTGATCAAGATTCTCTAAATGCCTCCGCGGGAGGTAACTTCTTGAATCGCACCACGAAGGAAGCTTTAGAAATCATTGAGAATAAATCTAAGGTCCGCATTCCCCGAAACAGATCGGTTGTTTCCCAAAGGGATGTTGTTCCTTCTTCTTCATCACCCGTGGCTCAGTCTAGCACCGATGCTAGACTTGATAAACTCACGGAAGCTGTCCATGCATTTGTTCTCGCCCAAAGCAAGAAAGATTCTTCTCCTTCTCGACAAGCTGAAATCAAAAAGATAGAAGTTTGTGTCACTTGTGGTGGTCCACATTCATATTATAATTGCACTGCCACTGAAGGCAATCCATTCGAAGTAAATGCAATAGCCGGCAATTCCAACCAAGGAGGTAACCAATACCGTCCTCAAGTGGAACCAAATTACCGGGCTAGCAATCAGGGTGGACCACCCGGTTTTCCTCAAAATCCAAATAGGTTTAATCCTAATCCACCAAGGGGGCCTAATTTGCAAAATCAAAACCCTGCCCCCGTCAATCAGTACCCACCCCAAAGGGGTAATCAAGGGTATTCAGCTCCAAATTATCAAGATCCCCTCCCAAACGAGCTCAATAACTACATCAAAGTTAATGAGACCAAAATGAGGGCAATGCAAAATCAAATCTCAAATTTGAAAAATGATTTCCAATCATCAATAACCAAACAGGGTCATGAGCTGAAGAGTGAGTTGATGCAAACAAACAACAAAATTGATCAAAATCAAGGCAAGATTGAAAATATGCTTGCCAGTCTTATGAATCATCTCACTCCACCCTCTACATCAGGAGGTCTCCCGGCTAATACAATTGTTAACCCCAAGGGTGAACTCAAAGCTATTACTACACGCAGTGGTAAAGCTTATGAAGAGCCGCCAGTTCCTCCTATTCCTCCTCCTCTTTATTCCGAGGAAGTAGAAATTGAGCCTGAGGTAACCACGGACAAGGTGCAATCTCCTAGCCCACGAAGTACCGCACACGTCAACCCTCAGGTTGTTCCGGAAATTGTACCAAAATCTGGAGTTGTACCAAAGCCAGGAGTTATGTTTGAACCATCAACAACTCCTGGAGAGAACCCTAAATCCAAAACTTCACTACCATATCCATCTAGGTTACAAGACCAGAAGCTCCGCGAAAAAGCAAACCATCAAACGGAAAAGTTTTTTCAAATCTTCCGTGATATTCATTTTGATATCAGTTTCGCGGATGCTCTCCTGTTGATGCCTAAATTTGCATCAACGATCAAAAATCTGTTGAACAATAAAGAGAAGCTATTCGAAATGGCACGAACTCCTCTCAATGAAAACTGCTCTGCAGTTCTTTTAAAGCAGCTTCCCGAGAAGCTGGGAGATCCAGGAAAATTTCTCATTCCATGTGTTTTTCCCGGAATGGGCGAGTGCTTCGCCCTGGCCGATCTAGGTGCGACCATCAACCTGATGCCTTACTCAATATGGAAAAAGCTCTCTCTTCCAGAACTCACAACCACCTGCATGACTCTCGAGCTGGCAGACCGCTCAACATCTCGTCCCCTCGGCATTGCCGAGGATGTATTTACGAAAGTGGGTAATTTCCACTTTCCGGCAGATTTTGTGGTTGTGGATTTCGATGCTGACCCACGAGTTCCTCTCATTCTTGGGAGGGGATTCTTAAGGACGGGTCGTGCGTTAATTGATGTGCACGAAGAGGAAATAACTCTTCGTGTTGGTAATGAAGCTGTAACCTTTAACCTCGATCAAACTTCGAGGTACTCCTCTAATTATGACGCCGAAACGGTTAACCGAATTGATGTCATTGATGTCGCGTCTGAGGAGTACGCTCAAGAGGTTTTAGGTTTTGTCGATGATTCTCCAAGTGAAGACTTCACTCCATCTTCTCACCCCATTATTGCCAATTCTTCTCCTTCCCTCACTCCGTTTGAGGGAAGTGACTTCATCTTAGAAGAAATTGAGTCCTTTCTCAAAAGTGAATCGATTCCTGATGGAATCGATAGCAAAGAGATTGACCTCGAGGGGGATATTCTCACGCTTGAAAAGTTATTAAACGAAGATCCCTCTCCTCTTCCTGTTCTGCCACAAATACTTCATAAGGAGGAAGTCAAAAATGTTGAGAAAACTGATGACTCTCCCGCGGTTGAACTTAAGGACTTGCCGCCTCATCTTGAGTATGCATTTCTGGAGGGTGATGATAAATTACCCGTCATTATTGCTAAAGACTTAAATATTGAGGAAAAGGCTGCTCTTATACAGGTTTTAAAGTCTCATAAGCAAGCAATTGCTTGGCGTCTCTCTGATATCAAGGGCATCGACCCTGAGTTCTGTACTCACAAGATATTAATGGAGGATGACTTCAAACCTGCGGTCCAACATCAAAGAAGGGTGAATCCAAAAAGTCACGAGGTTATCAAACAAGAAGTTTCAAAACTTCTTGACGCCGGATTGATTTACCCTATCTCGGACAGTCCTTGGGTCAGCCCAATCCATTGTGTTCCAAAAAAGGGTGGCATTACCGTTGTCACAAACGAGGAAAATGAGTTAATTCCAACTCGTTTGGTTACGGGGTGGCGCATCTGCATTGATTATCGTAAATTGAATGACGCCACCCGTAAGGATCATTTTCCTCTGCCCTTTATGGATCAGATGCTCGAGAGATTAGCGGGGAATGAGTACTATTGCTTCCTCGATGGTTTCTCGGGTTACTTTCAGATCCCCATTGACCCGCAAGACCAAGAAAAGACCACTTTTACGTGCCCCTATGGAACCTTCGCATATAAACGTATGCCATTTGGCTTATGTAGTGCTCCGGGCACGTTTCAAAGATGTATGATGGCCATCTTTTCCGACATGATCGGGAAAAGTATGGAAGTCTTTATGGACGATTTCTCGGTCATTGGGGATTCGTTTAAAACATGTCTCTCCCATTTAGACAGCATGCTAAAACGTTGTGAAGACACAAAGTTATGTCTAAATTGGGAGAAGAGTCACTTTATGGTCAAAGAGGGCATTGTCCTCGGCCATAAAATTTCAAAAAACGGGATTGAGGTTGATCGTGCCAAAGTGGACGTCATTGCAAAATTGCCTCATCCCACAACCGTGAAAGGTGTTAGGAGCTTTTTGGGTCATGCCGGTTTCTATCGTAGGTTTATTCAAGATTTCTCTAAAATCGCCCGGCCTATGACCCATCTCCTCGAGAAGGATGCTCCTTTTATCTTCTCCCCTGAGTGCATCGAAGCCTTTGAAACATTAAAGAAAAGGCTGACCGAGGCACCGATTCTTGTTTCCCCCGATTGGGACTTGCCCTTCGAGCTCATGTGTGATGCTAGTGATTATGCTATAGGGGCAGTCTTGGGGCAACGCAAAACAAAACATTTTCAGCCTATACACTATGCCAGTAAGACTATGACCGAGGCACAAAGTCATTACACCACCACTGAAAAAGAATTATTAGCTGTGGAGTATGCTTTTGAAAAATTCCGGCCATACTTGATTCTGACTAAAAGCATAGTGTATACGGATCATTCGGCTTTGAAGTACCTATTTGCAAAACAGGATGCAAAGCCGAGACTCCTCCGATGGGTTCTCCTCCTTCAGGAATTTGATATCATTATTCGTGATAAAAAAGGAGCCGAGAACCTAGCTGCTGATCATCTCTCCCGTCTTGAAAACCCTCACCAAAATGATTTCGAGAAAAAGGAAATAAATGAAACATTTCCTCTCGAAACCCTCAATGCGGTTTCATTTCGTGGAGACTCGATTACCCCATGGTTTGCCGACTTTGCAAACTATCTTGCGGGTAATTTCATTGTGAAAGGGATGTCGTCCCAACAAAAAAATAAATTTTTCAAAGATGTTAAACATTACTTTTGGGACGACCCCTACTTGTTCAAGATATGCGCGGATCAAGTCATCCGGCGGTGTGTGTATGGTCAGGAAGCCACTGAAATTTTAAAGGCTTGCCATGCTGGTCCCACGGGGGGCCACCACAATCCCAACTACACCGCCAAAAAGGTGCTTGATTCCGGCTTTTATTGGCCCTCGATCTACAAGGATACCCAAGAATTGGTCAAGTCCTGTGACGCTTGTCAGCGCCACGGGAATATTTCACAAAGAAATGAAATGCCTCAGAATGCAATTCAAGTTTGTGAAATCTTTGATATCTGGGGCATCGACTTTATGGGGCCATTTCCATCTTCTCACGGCAACAAATACATACTCGTGGCAGTTGACTACTTGTCAAAATGGGTTGAGGCAAAAGCTTTACCCACAAATGATGCCCGAGTAGTTGTCAAATTTTTAAAAGCTCTCTTTGCCCGATTCGGAACTCCACGTGCTATTATTAGTGATCGTGGTACGCACTTCTGTAATGACAAATTTGACAAAGTCATGCAAAAATACGGTGTGACTCACCGTCTTTCCACTGCGTACCACCCTCAATCAAGTGGACAAGTCGAAGTGTCCAATCGGGGCATTAAAAGAATATTGGAGAGAACTGTAGGTGAAAATCGTGCATCGTGGTCGGACAAATTAGATGATGCACTTTGGGCTTTCCGTACGGCTTACAAAACACCCATTGGGTGTACGCCTTATAAACTTGTGTACGGGAAAGCGTGCCATCTTCCGATCGAGCTTGAACACAAAGCCTATTGGGCTCTCAAGCATGCCAATTTCGACCTCAAAACGGCGGGTGATCATAGAAAAGTTCAACTAAATGAATTAAACGAACTGCGTGATCAGGCTTACGAGAACTCTTTGATCTATAAAGAAAAGACAAAGAAGATTCATGACTCAAAAATCAAAAACCGCGTTTTCAACGTTGGTGATCGAGTCCTTCTTTTCAATTCTAGACTCAAGATCTTCTCGGGAAAGCTCAAAACCCGATGGACTGGTCCATTCACTATCGCAAAAGTCTATCCTTATGGCACCGTCGAATTATCTCAAAGTGACGGTCCAAATTTCAAAGTGAATGGACATCGGTTAAAGCACTACTTTGGAGAGGACGTACCATCCATGGTCGTCCCGGATCTCCAAACTTTCCCCAAGGACAATTGAATTCGGGGATAGAGTCAAGCTAGCGACTCAATGACCAAAAACTAGCAACAATACGGGTTTTCACCCGTATCTCTGATTCTTTCTATTTTCTACCACTAAGTGTGGGGGAATGGCCAACCCCCCGCTGTTTGAAAAAATGTATATATGTATATAAGTCAAAAAAAAAAAAAAAAAAAAAAAAAAAAAAAAAAAAAGTTGTATATATAGAAATAAAGTGAAATTGGTATTTCCGCAGTTAGATTCGAATCTTGGCTTTTTACGTTCATAGCTTCGGTATAATAGCCGGGACTTTGAATATTGAGGACAATATTCATTTCTAAGTGTGGGGGGGAAATTCTAACGAATTTTAGCAAATATCTTTCAAGTACCCCCCCCCCCCCCCCCCCCCCGTTTTGGCCAAAAATTTTCAAAAATTTTTCACTTTATTTCAAAATTTTTAGGGTAATCAGTCCGCCTCGTCTAAGCGACAAAAGGGATTGGCTAATCCAGGAGAAACGGCTCTTGGTAAAGATAAATCAAATCCGTTGACGGCTGGCAATTTGCCCAAAATTGTATGGTTCATCAACTCCCCGAAAACAAATGAGTTGGCTAGCCCGCAAGATTATGGCTTGTGGTAAAGGCCGTGGAAAATCCATAATTGGTAATCAGCTCACCAAGATGTCGACTAGGTCCATCAAGATGCTGGCTAGTCCAGGAGCAAACGGCTCCTGGTAAAGACTTAACAAATCCGTTGAAAGCTGGTGGTTTGCTCAAAATCACACGGTTATCAGGTGTGCCACAGTTCTTACACCTGGCTACTCCAGAAGTGATGGCTTTTGGTAAAGAGTTTAAAATCCATCAAGTTTTCTAAAAAGATTGCTAGGGACTAGTAATAGTTCAGTGTGGGGGATTGATGAGTGCTCAAACACTCATCGTTTTTGATATATTTAAACTGCCAAAACGCACAAAAACAATCAAAAAGATATCAAAATACTTAAATTATCCCAGGGATTGTGTTTTATGTGTTTTAAAAGCAAAATGTGCAAAAACAAAGAAAAAACGTACAAAGTTTGCAGTATTGGCAGTTTCAGTCCTCCAAGTTTCAAAACTTGTCAACTTTAGTCCCTATGCATTTATTTTTAAGAAAAAGTCAACCCAAGGTTTTAAAAGTCAAATAAAGTCAAAATATCATAATTGGGTTGCAAGTTTTCAAAAATTACATGATCAGTCCCTAAAAATCCAAATATGGCAAAAGTAGTCCCTGGGAATTTTTGAAATTGGAAAAAAATGGAAAAATACAAATTTGGTCCTTGGTTATTGGTATTTGGCATAAATTGATCATTTGAAGAAGTTTTGGGAAGTTACATTTCACACCCCTCAACTTTGAATAGTTTGCAAATATGGTCCTTGTGATTAACTTTTCCAAACCGGACCCTTGTTTTAATATCAACCCAAAACCAAAACCTTTACCCAATCCAATCCCCTGATCCAATTACCCCAAGCCCACCAAAAACCCAGGCCCGTCTCCCTTTTTAAATAATAAGGCAGGGTCAAACGGTCAACAAGACCATCTTCTTCCCCCCCCAACAAAGAAGCGTGAAACCAGGGCAAAATACCTCCCCCCTCCTCACCTTTTCAACCACTTCACCCCCCACAATAAATACCCTCACCCACCAACTCCTCCACCATAAATGCTCCCCCAATTCCCTCACCAGTACCACCCAATTTGGCCCCGTATCCCTTTTGGCGCCAAAATCATGATCAAAGGCTAGGAGTGATCTCATAGCAATTCAACGATGGGGATTTGGTCAGAGGGTCAAGGCAAAGGTTGTGGGGCCCTCAGTTTTCAAATTGGAGCTATGTGGAAGACATTAGGGTTTATTTTTAAGTCGTTATATAAGAAAAAGCTCATAGAAGCTTAGGGTGTGTAATTTTCTTAGTTTATTTGTAATTTCAGTTCAATTTCAATGTAATGTAACTCTTTTTATTAATGCAAGTTCATTTTGAAGTTTAATTCTCAGTTTCATTTTTCAAAGTGTCATCTTAAACTTCTAAGTTAAAATTAAGTGAAGTAATTTGTGTTTAAAGTACTCATAAGCTCTTTAAAGCTCAAAAAAACAGATATCACAAGCATTATAAGCTTGTGTGAATACTTTCAACTCAGTTTCAATAAAAACCAAAAAATAAGAAAAATAAAAATAAAAATAAAAAATTGGTGATCATATGGTGTATGAGCATGGAGCACAGTAAATTAAGGAAGGCTGTGGGTTAGGAACCTCAGGGGAGGGCATAGGATTGTTTGGATTGGTCCTTGGTACCTACTCAATAGCTTGGAAGGCTTTGTAAGCTACATACTCTTTTATTTTTACTCTTAAGCAGCTTAGGTTGTTAATTTAAGTTCATTGCATTTATATATTAGCTTATAGACTAGTTGTAATCATCTGTTTGAGTTTATTAGTTGTTTAAGTGGTAATCTCTTCTTTAACTGTTTTGAAGAGGGTGTTTGGTTGTGCTTTGTTTGGTGTGTTCTAGTTGTGTTACTGAGCATTTGTTAGTTTCTATTGGTTATTAGGGTATAATAAAGCTCAGGGGAACAAGAAATTTTGGTACAAAAAACTTTAAAAGTCAAAATCACAAGACAATAATCACCACAGTCCACTGTGGTGATTTTTGAAGTCCAAATCCCACAAATCCTTTTCAAAAGTTAAAGTTTTACCCAAAAAAGTTTTAATATAGCTTATCTTAGCTTATTGGGTCATTAAATCAGCTTCTCAAGTTCATAAAAGTCAAAGTTGAGCAAAACTCTTCAAAGTCAAAAACTTGTTCAGTCATTTTGAGCAATATTGGGAGGGGTGTAACTTATTTGATTTTAATTGTTAGAAGCTGATACTTGGTGTGCTTATTATCTACCACTTTGTAGATTTTTGTTAATTTTTCCAGATTTTTTTGAATTTGTTTGGAGGGTTCAAACAGGTCTCAAAGTGACCTGCAGGGCAACCTATTTGCCCTGCTCTCAGTTACCTCAGCCATCCACCCAACTTCATTGGTGGTTTATGACCACTACAGTGACCCTCAAACTTTGGTTTTGGTTCCATTCAAACCCCCTCCTACCAGGGAGTAAGATTGAACCCTTTGTTTGACCCCTAGGCTTGTGGACCCCACCTTATTTGGCCCCTAGACTCTGTCCCAGAACTGCCTCAGAAAACAATTAAGCAAAGTGCTTATTTTGGCTTTTTAGCTTATTGAAGCCTGTTTGTTGCTTGTTACTTGCTTATTGTTGTTCAATAGACTCAGAGAAACCAAGAAATTCAATTATGGACCCCACATTTTCATTTTGAGCTTATTAACCTTCACAGTCAACAAAAGTCAACTGTGAGGTGAATAAGCACTCCAAGTGCTTATTTCCAGGGGTATAACAAAAGTGTCTTAATTAAAAGTGCTTATTTTTATCTTATAATTAGTTTAGAAAAAGAAAAAAAACCAAAGAACCAACTTTAAAAATAGTGATAGCTTCTATTTAATAGGATTTATCAATTTAATTTTCTTTTTAATTAATTCCTAAATAATATATCACTTTTATATTTTTAGAAATTACATTTTAGGTTAAAATAATTTTACAAATTTTTCCAGATTTTTATTTTGTCTTTTAGTGGTATTTTTAATGAATTTTAGTTTAATTTAGTTTTAATTAATATTAATCAATTAAATAGTATAATTAGTTTTTAAATAGTATAACCTAGTTTTTATAATTTTTATAGCTTTTATTTTAGTTAAAATAATTTTATAAATTTTTCTAGAATTTTTACTGTTCATTTAATAGTATTCATAATTTAAATAGTTTAATTAGATATTAATTAATAAATAGAATAATAATTATTTAATTAGCTTAAAAATACTTAGAATTAACTTTTTATAATTTTTTAGGATTCCCATGATGGTTAATTAGAATTATAAAAATTTTCTTAATTTTCTAAGCCTTTTTAGTATTTTTAGTAATTCTAATTAATTAAATTAGTATTAAATAGATAATTAGTAAAATAATTAATATTAAATAATTAAATAGTGTAAAAATACTTTTTATTTTCTTAAAATTTTCTTTAATTCATAGGATTGTAAAAATATCAAATTTACACTTTTACCCCTCTCAGTTCTTCAGTTGTACTTTTTGTACGGTTCATCAGTATACGTTTTTAATTAAAACGTATAATTTTAGGTTTAAGCTCAAATCCTTGTAATCCAAATTCTTGTGATCAATCACATAGCTTTCCTAAGCTATTTTTTTTTTATAATTTCCAAATAACTTTCACAACAAATCCTTTTCTGTGAATAACACCCGATTACGAATACGCTAAAGTTACATTTCACACCTCAACGGGATTTAACGACCCGGTGATACATTATATTACCCGGAGCATTGATCTAGGCTATTTGACTTAGTTGACCATTCTTTGGTTAATTTAAGTTAGGTGGTTTGGCATCAATCAGTCCCTAAGTGAACATTTTGGAAAAAGTACATATTTGGTCCCTGAAGTTTCATTTTTGGCAAGAATAGTCCCTGGAAATCAAATTTGGAAAACATCATTTATGGTCCTCTGGTAAATGGAACTTGGCAATTATGGCCCCTTGATAACTTTGAACATTTGGCAGAGCAGGTCCTCAATTTTCAGAAATGAAACAACTGGTCCTTATATTTTTCCTAGTTACAACACACCATTTGGACCCTTTTATTTATACAAATCCAAACCCAAAACCAACACTTGATCCACCCACCACCCTTATATCTCCACAAGCCCAATCCATTCCCTTCACCAGCCCACTCTGTAACACCCCCAATTCGTGGATGCAGCGGAATTCGAACTAGGTGTTACTTGACGGCACAATAGTCACAATAATAGAAAACGAACTCCAATTGAGTCGTTTTAAAAGATTTATCATTCAAATTATATAAATATCAGAGATTATAAAATGAGGTCCCAATTGGTTCCATGTTTACAATTTACATTAAATGAGTTTTGAATGATAATAAAATTTATAGCCCTCTTGAGTATCCGTGTCCTTCCATGCCATCCTTGATCGTCATGAACCTGAAATACATGCTTGAGAGGTCAACACAAAGGTTGAGTGATATTCATAGAGTTTGTTTAATGTTTGAACACAATATGTTGGTAGTGTGAGTTATAGGCTCACACCAATGTTTGGAAAGCAAAATAGGTAGGCTATGTTGTTATACGCCCATAAAATGTATTATACACTAAGCTTATGAAACCAAAATGTTAACGTGTACCAATATCGATTGGCAGATTTATCCCGGTAGGTACTTTGCCGTCATACCTAATGTCTCAAATATTAATGCATTTGTTTGAACTTAGTCAAAACAAATGGGATTCGTCAATCCCAATAGGCCTATTCACAATATTCGCGCTCACTCGCAAGTAACCCTTGCAAGTGATTAAATGGTTCATAATAAGGGATCTTGGTTTGGCAAGGATGTTACTTAGTGATAATAAAACATAGTCGAATAGCATACAGTAGAAAGCATTGTGTTTGAGTAGAAAAATAATAGCATGTATTCCCCCCAAGGGTTTGTAAAACATTGAAGTAATGTAAAGTGGGGCTATGAACTCACCTTAAGTAAGATAGCAAGTAATGAATGTAACGGTTGAATCGTGAAGGTTTCTACGAGCAACCTATAATCGAATGTTGCGACTTAGGATCGGAGTAAAGAATATGAAGTAGTGCCTATATATATATCTTGCAATTAAGTCCATGATGTGGTATGATGTATATTGTAAGTCTTTGAAAGTAATGATTCATGAAACATGTATGTTTTGTATATCGTTTACTACCGTTCGGGCCGACATAATTCAGAAGTCATGTTAGTAAGCGTTCGAGGAGCCAGGACACTTTAACTCGTAAATCCACAACTCATCTCGACGGCTTACATAATGAACTCCTCACATGAGGCTCCCTACTATTGTAGTAGTTGATAAAGTATATAGATATAAGTTTTGATCCGGAAGTTACATGTCCGATATTTGTATAAACTTAGGAAAGTTTATTTGTACATGAAGATTGTTATTAGGGGTAGTTTCATAAGTCTTGAATGACCATTTTCTCTTTGTAATATCTCATGGTTCCTTTAGATGAAGTAGATCCAAATTGTATGTTCAAGTTATCGCCAACTTCTCTAGTTCATGTATTTGCCTTGGTAAGCTTGTATGGTCATTTCGTCATGGCCTAGCCATGACCTTTGGTCATTGTTCCATGGTCTTGAGACTCAACCTTGGCTCTAGCCATGGTTGTGTCTTGATTCTAGGTCATAAGACCCCTTTGGTCTTCATAAACCATAACTTAAATGTAATGACTTTGGCTAAAAATGGGCTGTTTAGAATTTGAAGAAATTTATCACTCGGAAAGCGTTTTCAGGGCTCGAGCTTCTTTTATCCAAAACGAAAACGTCGTTCCGGAAAACTTTCGTGTTTTAACTTTTTGATGAATCGGACCAGAAGTGGGACTTTCAAAACCCAAATTTGATCAGAATGGTATTTGGCAGTTTGCCGCAAAGTTTTGGTAACTTCAAATGGGCGTAACTTTTGACTCGTATACTCGTTTTAGGTGGTTCAAATTGCTATGGTTTCCTTGTTAAGTCCTCTACTGTAATATGTAATGATCCAACATCATATTTTTACCATTTTGATCAGGTCTTACCAAGAAAGTCACTAGTTTACTTGTTTTATGAACTTGTCTTTATCAATCATGTACAATAACTTGTTTTACTCACTTTTATACATCATGGACATTAATACAAGACATAATATAGCACAAATAATATGTAAATAACATGAACATGAATATTTAACAAGAATCAAGTTAGGGTTTTGCTTACAACTTTGGCTTTCTACAAAGAAAGGTAAGTTAACATGTAAGGAAATGGACTTTGATAGACTTGCTTCAACCCTTTTCACTTCATGCAACCTTTCTACCCTTGGTATTCTTGAAAGATGGATGATGAAGGTTGAGGTGAATTGAGTGGATTTAAACTCAAGAGAAATCACCAAGTATTCTAGGGTTTCGAAGATTTTTGGTAACATATGATCAAACTAAGGTTTCTACTTGAACTTTCACTTGAACCTTGCAAGAAATTAGAAGGAAATGAACTAAGGATGGAATGGTTTTGGGGTTTGGGGATGCACGGCACAAGAAGGGGGGAAAAGGGTATTTATATGGCAATGAGGAGGTTAGAACCCTTGACTAGTCCAACCTTGGAGAGCAAGTTGAACACTTGTCATCATCTCATGACACAAGGCATAAGATCAAGCCACATGGGTGGTGAATCCCCCCTCCTAGGCGGTTCACAAGCTTGGGGAGGAAGTGTTAGACTTTTCTTGGTATTATCCAAGATATCTAGTGTGTTTTGACTCCGTAAAATGCAAACCGTAAGTTGTTACGTCACAAAACGTAAAACCGGGTATCGTAAAAATACGAAACTTGGAGGAATGATTAAACTTGTCATTATACTCCATAATAAAATATAAAATGAGTGGTAGGTTCTATCGGGTGCTAAAACCCTGCTAAAAACTGGAAACACGGGTCTAAAACGCGTAATACGTAAAACGTACGAATATTGCGTAAAATTGAGAAAAGTAAAATGTTACTTTTCTAATAGGATATAAATGATTTAAAATGACTTATAATGTCTAGACTGGGCTCAGTCTAGTGTCGGTTGTCATTAAATGTCTTTTAGACATCAAACCGTAAGCCTAAAAATCAAGGAATGACTTATAAAATCAAGGAATGATTTTTGGTCAAAGGAGGAGGGAAAAAATATGTTGACTTTTTCTAATAAGTTGAAAACTCAAATTGTCTTAGAAATGCGGTGCAGGTATAGGCTAAGGTTACGGCTGAGTAAAAACGCTTAAAAACTGAAAATTCCAGTTTTTCACGGCCGAGGCTTATTTTGGTCATGTTTTTCTCAGTCATGATTTATTCTCAAATAAATCATGAGTGTGTCAAACATTTTTCTGATACGGGGAAAATTAACGCGACCGAATTTCGTTGTGCGTAGAATTTCTAAATGACGTTTTACCCTAAAACGTGTAATTCCGTGTAATTCCTTAATAACTTTCACGAAAATGAGCTTATGAATGTCAAACTTTTAATTTGCCATGGAAATGATTTATCACTCGAGCCCAAGGAATAAAAATCAAATTTCGGGAAAATTTTTGGGAAAAATGAATAGTAAAAGTGAATAGTGAAATTTTCCGGGAAAAGTAATTAACCTGAAAATGCGAATTGTTACACACTCCACACAAAGAATAATAAAACCACCCCACTCACCCCGTTTTAATATTAAACGAGTCAAACACCAGTTTGACCACTCAAACCCCTACCTCCTTCCTCCCCGTGACCTGCACCTCTGCCAAACCCACTCATAGCCAACACCATCATCACACTCCCCTGCCTCACTCCAACCCTACACCCATATCCCTCCAAACACCTCAGTCCAAGACTTCCACTCTGCCACAAGTTATCAGAGCCCATTTGCATAAAATACCTTTCCCGCCAAAAATGACTGAACGGCCAGGATCATGTGTGAGCCATTCAAAGGTTCAGATAAGAAGTGGGAAAAGCACTATGGACCAGGGGAAGACTATAAAAAGAAAGAAGACAGAGTTGAGAGAGTAGTAGATTTTAGTAGTTAATTTAGGTTTTTAGTGTAATTTTCATGTAATGCTTTAAATTTGTGTTGTTTAGTTTAATCTTGTAATCTGTTTCAAAGTTAATATAAGTATTTCAACTTTCATTCAAAGCTTGTCACTGATTCTCAATATTTAATAGAAAGTTTAAGTTTTTATTAGCAAATATCTTATTGAAGCTCTCTTGCTATTTCAAACCTTTCATAAGCTCTTATTACTGCTCTTATAAGCTCATGGAAGCTTGTCTTTAGCCCTCTGTAAGTTTCATCTTTCTTAAACTCAAAAATCCTAGGAAGTCAAAGTAAGTCAAACTTCCTATTAGCTTATTTCTGTTGCTTAATTGTGCTTATTCTGGGTTTTTTGTGCTTGTTTAGGTGTTTACTTATTTATTTTGCATGTTTGATAGTCTTGGCAGTCTTAGTTTATGATTTACTTAGTTCACTGTTAACATTAACCCATAAACTGCTTATCCATTTTTGCCTATTTAGACTACTTATTTTCGATTCCTTTTTGCTTAACTTATCATATAATAGCTTAGTTGTTACTTGTCTTTCAGTTTCTAAAGCTTAATCACTTATTTCCTTTGAAAACTCAAACAAAAACCATACAAAACGTTCTCAATCTCTGAATTGTATCTGATTGAATAATTCGGGAGAACCACAGAATTGATTCGATATGAAAGTGTTCACACGCCTTTCAGAGATTCAAACATATCCGGTTGTGTTCGTTACTGTTATCCCCTACATCTTCAACTCTAGTTGATCCCTCTGCTCACATGTGAAGTTGATACCTGCATAGAGACTTTATTATATCCTCGAGTAAAGTATAGACATGCCTTTGTTTATTTTCATTCTTGAATATGGTAGGGATGTAACATTATAACTCTTGCATTTTTCTTGGCCTTTTTGGAACTAGCTAGATCCAATATTTGCTAATCTTGAGAAACTTTTGTTCTTGAATCAAATTGTCACAAATATCAATATTTATTCTAACACTCTTGTTGCGTCTACAAGTTCAGTTGCACTTTTCCGTGTTTAAGAATAACACTTGCATCTGCATCTCATGAAAAATTTCTTGCATAAACTAACCTTTGCGATTTTTATTTATTTTTTTATTTTTTTTTCCTCCAAATAGACGACATTCCACACAAAAAATTAAGATTTATGTCATCATTTTTGCTACCAAGTATAGGTTTCCTTCATTTGATTGCTACCAAGTGACCAATTCTCTGTGGAAGGTAAATGATGTTGGAAACTTTATGGTCATCAACTATTTTAGGTGATTGTTATTTACTATAGACCAATGGGAATCCTTATTAAGTTGCGTCACGGGTTAGGAAAGTGTGGAGTGTATACTCATTTGAGCTAATATGATTCTGAGCACGACAAGGTCGGCGGGTCAATGCTTTTCATGAATCTGTACCAGACGCCGGATCCCTTGCAGAGGAGGATAAAATTAAAAAGTGTAAAAAGAGTTGTGGTGATGCCACGTGTCCCCCATACTAAATATTCAAAAAATACGTCAGGGGCAAAGTCATAATTTTACTCGTTTTTTACTTTTCCACCCCAATTTTCGAACGCATATATCTCTTAAACGACAAACTTTTAGAAAAAACCGATTTCACCATAATTTTTAAATTTGATTCTCTTTAATTTGGTATAAATCTTTTTAATTTTTTCGAAACATTTTTTTGACATATTCATTGGGTCATGATTTTCTTGATGTTTTTGCTATTTTCGACCCTATTTTTTACCTTAAAAATTGCTGAATCATAATATACTTAAAGCACGAAAGTTGTAGATTTTGATTCACTTTTTACCCAGAAATTTGAATCACTCAAATCCGATATGATATGAGTGAGATATCGCATGTTAAAGATGACGTTTTAGTCATATTTGTTGCACACAACATGTTTGATAAAATGTTTAGCTTAGATTTTTTGTCTTAAAATCGAGTTAAATGCACTCATTTTTTTCCCACAACGCATTATTAATAATTTTATTAATATAACATTCAAAAAGTGATGCTTTTTAATCATTATTTTTTTAAATATACATTTAGTTCATCAGTTAGGTTATTAGGTTCATCAGTTAGCTTATTAGGTTCATCAGTTAGATTATGTTTTGTTCATCAGTTAAGTTATAGGTTATAGGTTCATCAGTTAGACATTTTGTTCATCAGTTACTTTGGTTCATCAATTTCAGGTTCATTAATTTTTTCAGATTCATCAATTTCAGGTTCATCAAATTTGATCAAATGTTTGGGTTCATCAATTTTTTCAGGTTCATTAATTTCAGGTTCATCAATTTTTTCAGGTTCATCAATTTCAGGTTTATCAAATTTGATCAAATGTTTGGGTTCATCAAATTGATCACAGTTCTTTTCAGGTTCATCAAATTTCAGGTTCATTAATTTTTTCAGGTTCATCAATTTGATCAAATGTTAGAATTCATCAATTCTATTTAACAAAACAAACTGATAGTTTTGTTAAACTGGAAATAAATTGACTAATTAATGCATTTAAATGAATTTTTATATGAAAAATCTCTTTTAGTCATTTTATCAAACACTTTTGTAACACCCCCAAAATTTGGTACAGCGGAAGACTCATCAAGCTTTCGGGGTGTTACGGGGATTGGTATCCATTCCAAGTCATGAAAGAACGAGATAAAGTAAACATAAGAAAAACACAACCCAAACGGAGTTTTAAAGTTTACATTTATCCCAAATTTATCCAAAGTAAAGCCCAAAAGAAATAAACGTAGGTCCACAATTACATATCAGAGTTTTAGAAAATAGATCCATAAACCAGGTGCCAAAACCAAGCCTCCAATCCAAGCATCCTAATCATCATTTAATTACCTGAGAAAACGCGCTAAAAGTCAGCTTTCGCTGGTGAGATCATAGGTTTAAATTCATAATTTAATTCAAGTGAACATATACGCAAAATGCTTGCTAACTAGACTAGGCCTCAATCATCCAACCACATCAAATCAACCCTATAGGTGCACACTATAGCCCAAATCAATCAAATCAATAGATTACCTAGTTCTTGATAGGTCTCGCTCCCTAACCAATTCAATAGCTTACCTAGTTCGGGACTAGGCCTCGCTCAACAACCAATCAATAGCTTACCTAGTTCGGGACTAGGCCTCGCTCTATAACCAAATCAATAGCTTACCTAGTTCAGGACTAGGCCTCGCTCTATAACCTACCTAGCTCTATAAGCATAGCAAGTTTTAAATAAACAAAACGATAATAGTCCACATAAAACAATTTGCACGTTTCTCACCCCATGTATTGAAAACAGAGTTCAAGAGTAAAAGTGGGGTTATGACTCTCCTCAAGTCCAGAAATCAGCAGAAAGAATTCAGTAGAAGTAAGATGTATCACAACTCAAAGAGAGCAACTACGGACTCGGCACTTCCTAACAATATAAACTCATTTCAGGATCATTTCCTCAAAATCAAATATTCCCAATCCCGAACGTATTCCTTTTTACTTTCCAAAAATCCATTTCTTGTATTATTCTCATATTACTTTGGAGTTTGGCATCCATGCGGGTGGAGGGTCGACACAACTCAATACAAGAAACCACAACAAGAAAGAATAATAAAACCATCTATAGGTCTAATATTAGCCCAATATATTATTTAAATAAATCATCGAAGTTTATCAAATCCGTCGATTTGGTAATCCCCCATATTTATCTACTTAATATATCACTCCAAGATTATACCTAAAAACTAAGTCACATAGCATGTAGAGTACTACATGGTAAGTATCAAGGTTTAATAAATTCCCTATATATATCGTCAAACTTACCAAATTCGTCAATTTGGCAAACCTCGCGAGATATTTAGTAATTCATTATTCCTGTACACATACCACAACCTATGGGCGCCGTAGGATACAATGCCCATTAATATACTCATTTTATATAACTAAATAGGTCCTATTTAATCCGTCGATCAAATAAGTTACGTAGTTATAGAAAATGGATGTATTAACGTCACATATCCGTGACAAGCACAAAAAAGTCATAAAATAAATAATATGGCTCACTTGGACTCAAGTGACCACGATCCCATATAACTCGTAAGTTTCTCATTTTATTTTTCCAAAACATTTCATTTCGTATAATTATCCAACGTTTAATTATATCGGCACTTTTAATTGTTTTAATAGCGTTCCCGACATTTATTATACTACTTTTATAGTATAATATATATCATTACGTTATTATAATATTACTCATGATCGTTTTATTATTAATATACGCACTTGTATAAATATATATACGTTTTCACGTTTATATATTTATATAAATGTTTATATTATTAATAATATTATTACGATTGTTTATTATTAGTTTTGATTGTAATTTATATCGAGTTATATAAGATGGTCACATGTCCGAGTCATCACTCTCGGCTCATTGTCCAAGTCCAAGTATTACGGCGTTTTGTCGAAATCAACCGTTGACTAGAAAGTCAACGTGACTTCGACACGCACAACCAAAGTCCAAGTAATATTAATAACCAATCTCAACCAAGTAATCCATCTCCGTCAATCAAGTCCCATATCACATGCTACAACAATAGGGTCCGGCTACGGCACCCGACTAACCTATCTCCGTCATTCTAGTTAACCGTCTCATAATCGGTTCCCATTACCACTTCGTCAACACATCTCCAAAACTAATGTCACAAGTCCAATTAATCTTCCACTTCAAGTTCAAATATAACCATGAAACAATAATAACAAAACAACTAACATAATAATCCAACAAGTATATATGGCAACCAAATTAAATATCACACATACGGGTTGATTTACCAAGTCAAACTCGGGTCAATATTACACCCCATGAATCATGGGTCCCACCCGAGACCTCTAGGGTCTCCGCTTGCTCTAGTCAAGCCAAACCAACCAAACGAACCCCTTGGGTTGTCGGCCAAAAATCCAAACGACAACAAAAGTCAACAATGACCAACCAAGAATCAACCAAACATCAAAAATAAGGTCCAAACATCCTCAAATCGAACACCAATGATCAAGAATCATCAAGCATAAAATAAATCCGAAAATGGCACAAGCCGAGAGCATTTGCTCTCGAGTACGCCTCGACCCAACAAGAAAAAGCAACAACCCAGATACCAAACTCAATATTTCATCCATTTAATCAAAAACCCACTTGAGTTTCATGTTTTTAACCATAAGCCCAAATGAATAAATTAAATTTGTGACCCTTGGTCACGTTGTTCACCAAAATACGAGTTGAAACTCGTCTCACCTTCGATTTCCAAGACCAAAACGAGTTAAGCTTCAAAAACAAGAAAGATGGCGATGATTTTTGTGATAAAACGAGGTGAAATAGTGAGGTTTAGGGCACGTGTGATAGTAGATCAAGAAGGAAATGAGATGGGGAGTTGATTGGTGGTGGTGGTGATGGTGGTGGAGCGGCGATGGAGCGGCAGCAGGGGCGGCGGCTGCTTGGTGGTTAGGGTTTGATGATGGTGATGATAATATTTGAAAGAGAGAGAGAATAAGTGTGTTGGTGTTGGGTGTTTTTGTGAGCCAGGAAAATACAACAAGGACCAATATGTAGCCACTCTTTATTTTATTTTCTTTCTTTATAAATAACAATAATAATAATGATAGTGTAGGGGATAATGGCTAGTCACATAAACACAATGACCAAACCCGAAAACCAATATTTCAACATTCTCAAACCGAGCTCGTTCCCAATAATTAAAATTCCAAGATACGTTCCATGAATATATAAATCAAACCGTAATTTCAAAACATTTAAATTTGTTAGGTTATCCTAGTGCTGGAGTCAACGTAGTGCAAAATGAAAATCTCAAAATAAATCACCACAGATATTCCATACCAAATCAATAATTCAAATTCAAATTCCATAAATACTACGAAATTCAAAACCACGGTTCAATGTTTACAAATTCAACGCGAATAAACTTTCAAATATTCCAAAAATCATCAAATTTAAAGTAATGCGGGTTTTTGAGAGGATCACTTGATTTGATCACACACTATGAGGTGTTGGACCTTTGTAATGTGTAAATATGATACTTTGAGTGAATATGATTAAGTATGCGGAATCTACATAACCACACTTAGAATGTTTATAGGAAATGGAACTGTGATGCTTGAGTTTATTTAACAAAGAACATTGAAAGTATTTCGCCAAACGATTCAATATTATTGAAGATAATACGAGTGATCTTCACTATCACTAGGGTTACAAAGACCTTGAATCTTGTGTTTTGTTCTATTGTTTTTCTCTATGTATATCTCTACACACACATATTTTTTCTGCACACTTAAGGCATATCTAAGATCTTCCTTTTATAGTCCAAGGAAAAGATCTTTTTACAATCTATATATCTTATCTAATCACTAGCTTATGACTTATCTTCATTCTAGCTATATGATGACTTATCTTGTTAGTCATTAAGATACAACATGTATCTAGGATTACAACTCACTTGGACTGTTCAATTTGATAACTACAACAAAGATATTTTCTTGTACACGTATCAGTAGAATAAGTCGTACTTATCTACACAGCTGTTGAATGAGTCATAGCAGCAGCAGAATCCATCAGCAGAAACACCTTCAGCAGAAACATTCTTTCAGCAGAAACACTCTTGTGTTTACCAGCAGGAACGTACTTTGAGCTTTATCATCAGGAACATACTTGATGTATTTCCTTGAGCCTTTATGCTGATTCTTCTGATTATTTAATTCCCAACAATCCTCCCCTAAATATGTGAATTACATTCAAACATGTTTTTCTGAATTAAATGAGGACTTTGTGAAGATCTTTCAAACACTTCATTGTCAGACTGTTGATCTGAACTTTCTTCTCTTTTGAGTGATTGAATGTCTTTCTCTGTAACTCATCTGCTTTCTGTTCTTTGCTCCATTCTTGGACTAAAAGATGGTGCAATATTCAACTTTAAGAATTATAAGAGGCAATGATGTTGTGTATCTTGGATGCTTGTTCCAAGAAGTAGAAATCATCTTTCAGCATGTCTTTAGAAGTGATGAACAAACGTAGTGAACTGAAATTGAAACCTTTCATCTTTTGATCTAGATAGAACTTTCTCCTATCAGCTCTGTTCTTGTTCTTTATCAGTAGAAACCATGTCATCATCTTGTATGCTCTTATCTTTTTCTTTGGATAATCTTCCTTTTAAAGGGCTTTTGTAACCTCCCCAGAGATTTATTTCTCTCTTGAGCAATTTCTTCCCCTGTTTGGAAGATCTCTCACAATCATATCATATCACAATCATCTGATCTAGCAATTTCCATGTTTTCAGACAATTTGTACATGAAGCCATTAATTCCTTAAGAGTTTAAATGCTGCTCTCATCACTTCTAGGTGTGTAACCTCCTATGAGTGATGAATCACAGAGCAATAACTCATAATCCATCATTAGATGATTTTCTGAGCCTCTTTGAAAATCCTTTTTAAGAAATATTTGACTTAGCAGTATGAACATGATTTTATGATTAAAAATCATACTTCTTCTAACCATTTTGAAGGGATTAAGTGTGGTAACTAACACTTAATCAATATTTCGGTTTAAAGCAACCTCTGGTTGTGTGAGAACCAATGTTTTCAGTTATAAATAACTGCCTGTGTACAGATAAACCTATTCAAAAGGCTTTCTTTACAGGGTTTCCAGCTCGTGCCATTAGTTACCTCTAACACAAGTGTTAGATTCACTTTTGCTCGCTGTTCTTTCTATCAGATATCCATAGATTAGTCACATTATACTTGAGAGTATAAAATGATAGAAAGTGAGTTGTATCAGTTATTAACTGATCAACTAATTCATCAATTCAATGTGAAACATCATAATCAGGTTCCAAGAAAGAAGTTTTAAGGAGTTTTGAAATCCCAAACTCTTTCTATCATGAACCTATTATATCAGCAGCAATGATTAGCATTCAGCAGCAATGATCAGTAATTTGTTGCTTACAGATTTCACTTGAAATAGCCTTTGAGCTCAAACATTCATACCTGAAATTGTTAGTCTAAAACCAAAAGAACTAAGTACAAAGTACTTGTCTTGAATTAGAATTATGCATAGGACTAACTGTATGAATAACTTTAAATTGGTAATAGTAGTTTTTAGATGACAAAGTTAGAAACATTATCAAAAAGGTTATGTACAAAAACACATTATATTGAAAATTTTAAAGATTTAGCATTCCAATACTTGCTACCAAGTACTGAAATCTTCCAACATCAAAAGCTTTTGTAAGAAGATCTGCAAAGTTTTGTTCTGAAGCAATTTTCATTACTTGAATTAACCTCTTTTCATTGCAATCTCGAATAAAATGATGTCTGATTTCTATGTGTTTTGTTTTTGAATGTTGCACTGGATTTTTAATAATGCAAATTGTACTACTATTATCAATATGAATAATGTATGTAAGAAATTGTACCCATAGTCAAGAAGTTGGTTTTGAAGCCATAGGACTTGACCACAACAATTTGCAGCACCTACATATTCAGCTTCGGTTATTGAAGTAGCCACCATTGTCTGCTTCTTACACTGCCATGAGATAAGTCTACACACAAGGAATTGACATCCTCTAGTTGTTGACTTTTTGTCCAAGCTAGCACCAGCATAATCACTATCTAAGTATGTTACTAAGTCAAAAGATGACTCCTTAGAATACCATAGACCCAACCTAGGTTGACCCTTGAGATATCTAAAAATTCTCTTGACTGCTGTTAAATGAGAAACCTTAGGAGTTATTGATATCTTGCACAAGCATAGACAGAGAACATGATATTAGGTCTTAATGATGTGAGATACATCAAAGAACCTATCATAGATCTGTATATGTGTACATCCACATTAATTCCTTCTACATGTTTAAGAAGTGACTTCTCAGGGTCCATTGGTGTGCTTGTTGTTTTGGAATTTGCAAATTGAAACTTTCTAAGAATCTCTGCAACATATTTATCTTGACTAATAAAGATTCCTTCTCTTGATTGTTTAACCTGCACACCCAAAACGAATGTAAGTTCCCCCATGGAACTCATCTGAAACTTATTGTGCATAAGCTTCTCAAACTCCAAACACATCTCCTTCCTTGTAGATCCAAAGATGATATCATCCACATACACTTGAAGTAGTAAAAGATCCTTCTTATGCTTCTTGGTGAAAAGTGTCTGATCTATCTTGCCTCTTTGAAATCCATTTGAAATTAAGTAGGAAGCTAGTGTTTCATACCAAGCTCTTGGTGCCTGATGTAGGCCATATAGAGCTTTAACAACCTTGTACACTTTGTCTGGATGGTCAGTATCAATAAAACCAGGAGGTTGTGAGACATACACCTCCTCTTCAATAGTACCATATAAGAAAGCACTCTTGACATCCATTTGATAAACTGTGAATCCCATAAATGAAGCATAAGCCAAAAAGTGTCTAATGGCTTCAATCCTTGCTACAGGAGCAAAAACCTCTTCATAGTCTATCCCTTCTTCTTGTGTGTACCCTTGATCTACTAATCTAGCTTTATTTCTTATCACTATGCCCCTTTCATCCTTTTTATTCCTAAAAACCCATCTAGTGCCAATTACCCTTACACCACTAGGTAAATCAACTAGCAATCATACCTTTTGAATCTTAAACTGAAGAAGCTCCTCTTGCATAGCCTCCAACCAGCTTGAATTCTCTAGGGCTTTATGAATATACTTTGGTTCATCTTGTGAGAGAAAACATACAAATAAGCAAGAGTTTGAAAACTCATGTTGTTTTGAAGCATAAAGGGCATCAAGAAGCCCTTGTTGATCTGAAGACATCAATTGTTGTCTTGTCTTCACTCTTGATTGTACATCTCTAATTACATTTTCCAGGGAGTGGACTTTGTGAATCCTTGAGTGTGGAGTAGAAAGAACTTGATAATCAGGTGGAAGGTTGTTTAAATCCACCTCATTTTCTGAGAGATTTGCTTGTGTTTCTTCTGATGGATCATCAGCAGAAACATTTTGCTCATCAGTGGGAACGATTTGCTTATCAGAAGAAACAGCAGTGTTACTTCTGACTTGAAACTCTTGTTCCTCAGTTCTATCTTCCTTGCATTCATCTTCAACATCTTCTTTAGATTTACCAGAAGAAGATTCACCATTTATTGAAGTTGAATCCACACTTGAATTTGTCCATATTGGAATCATCACATAATCTTGATTTGTCTCCTTTTCTAATCCTTCTTCATTTATTGCATCAGCAGTTTGTGAACCTGAAAATTCATTAGTTTCTGCAATAAAAGGCACATAATTCATTGATTTGGATAGAGATTCAAGATCAAATAGCCATTTGGGACCTTGACCTTCTACATTGGTTTTATTTTCCAAAAACTACACATGTAGATTTTCCTCTACTCTTCTAGTTCTCATGTTGTATACTCTGAATGCTTTGCTATTGATAGAATATCCAACTAAGAATCCTTCATCTGCTTTACCATCAAACTTTCCAAGATGGTCTAAGGTATTTAGAATTGTCACATGACATCCAAAAGGTCTAAGAAATCCTATTTCAGGAGTTCTACCTCTAAAAAGTTCATATGATGTCTTATTGTGAGGTTTCACAACTAAAACTCTATTTTGAACATAGTAAGCAGTGTTTACTGCTTCTGACCAAAAAGTTATAGGCAACTTAGAGTCAGCTAACATAGTTCTAGCAGCTTCTATTAGTGTTCTATTTTTCCTTTCAGCAACTCCATTCTGTTATGGAGTTCTTACAACACTAAATTCTCTATTAATACCTTTTTCTTTGCAGAAATCATCCATAACTCTATTCTTAAATTATGTCCTATTATCACATCTAATGACTTTTACTCTTTTACTTACTAGGTTTTCTATCTCTGTAATGAAGGTCTTAAGGATGCTAGAAGTTTCATCCTTAGTACCTAAAAAGAATACCCATGTAAATCTACTAAAGTCATCAGTAAGAACTAGACAATATCTCTTATGCAACAAACTTCTAACATTTGTAGGACCAAATAAGTCCATATGCAGCATAAACAATGATTGATTGATAGAGTTAAAAATTTTGGGCTTACAAGTGGCTTTATGTTGTTTGCCTTTAAGATAAGCAATGCATGTTTGATAATTTTCAAATCGTTTTTGAGGTAAACCTCTTACCAAACCATCTTTGACAATCTTATTTATGGTTTTGAAATTAATATGACCAAGCCTCCTATGCCATGTCATAGATTCATCCAATGTGGCCTTAGCAATAAGACAAGTAAGAGAATCTTTTGGAACAATCTTCTTCATATCAACACTGTACATGTTTCCTTTTCTTGGAATTCTAAGAAGTGCTTGACTTTCATCAGGTATCTTAAAATTAGAAGAAAATACAAGACATTCAGTGTCAGTAAAGAGAACTTTGTTCTTTTTGTCACACATTTGTGAGACACTAAAAAGATTATACCTTGAACATAGTACCCATCTGTAGTATATTCATAATTGTAACATGCATGGTTCATGTGATTATGGCTCGAATTCAAAGAAAGAAAGATGAAGAAAGTTTAGAGAGAGAAATAGAGAAGAGGTGGGAACTTAGAGAGAGAAACAAGAGAAGGTTAGATTAATGAAGAGAAGTTCCAACCCTCTCCACATGTGGAGAGGGGTATTTATAGTTACCTACAAAGAAAAGATAAAACGCCCACACCCGGGCTGTGGATCAGGCATACAGTGGGTAAAGACCCATCCTTCTTCCACGATGTTACTTAACCTAAGCTAACTACTAACTAATAAGATAAATCCTACTAGCTACATAATGCTAAACTATACTCGGGGTGACCGAGTCTTTCATAGGAATAAATGTATTCCTAACAATCTCCCCCTAAGGGAGGTCACCCCGGAAAATACATATTGAATCCTAGCATTCTAATCTACAAAGATAACTTTGTAGCTCGTAGCCATTTGATTCTTCATTGTCGTGACCTTTGTGCTTTCAGCAACAGACTCTAGATGACTTGTTCAATGTGTTGGATGATCTTTGGCATTACTTCGAGTTCATTATCCAAATGAGTGTCTGCAAGTCATCTTTGAGTAGTAAAGTCTCCATGTGATTTGAACATCTTTGTGTTGGCATGCTCACACTTTTCAGGATCATTATCTTCTGCATCAGAGTTGTGGAAGCATAGATGAGGCTCAATCAATGATCATAATTTCTTAGATTGTGAAGTCGAAGTGTGAGCATGTGGTGAAGGATCAACAACTTTTCAGCAATCAACTGCAACCATTAGAAATTCCTGCAGGCAATCAGTTAGCAATAAATCATCCGGTACTCACAGGTTTGGAATTATAGATCGTCTACAGCATAGTGTGAAGACTTCTTCTAACCCTTACCAAGACCGTTCCCAATCGGCAACCCCCGAGAGGATTTACACAATCTACCTGAGTAGATCAACGACTGGGTGAGTCGCTGGAGATCACTCCACGACTGTAGACCATTAGTAACCACTAAGCGTAATCCACAAGGAATTACCTAAGTGACCTGCTTTCAGGGCTGTTTGATGTTGACCCTGGCAGGGATTTCCACTCAATCACTGGGAATTACATATGTATATTCCCTCATAAGTGTTCTTGGCAGATTGCTAAGATCTGCGAAGGACTCAAAATATTACAGCTGGTGTCCTTAATGTTGAACAACCAGTGTCGAAGAATCAAGTGTTCCTAAGAGATATTTTGATGCATCTCGTGGCTCTAGACTCAATAAGTGCATAATTTGGTTTTCCTCTGCGGAGACTAGGGAGAGGTCTCCTGCTTCAATATCAACCATCTCTAAGAGATAAGTTGATGGATTACACCGGTTCCCCGTGAGAATGAAACAAGTCCTTTTAAGAGAACTTGAGTGGCTAGAAGGTTTAGTGCAATGCGTCACTGGGTCCATGACGTCTTTTCTTCAATACCGGTGTTACCTTGGTAACCACCAGTAGCATATGAATTGAACCCGGTTTCTGCCCTAAGATTGAATAATTGGAGGGCTATTTCTTTTCACCCTTTCTCATTTCATTTCTTTTTAATTCTTCAACCCCTTCTTTCTCCATTCTCACATTTCTCCTTTTTTTCATAATCATACCTATGGACTTTCTAATACCATCTATTGAGTATTGTCCATGGGTAGATCCCTCTGGCTCTGGTGGATCATAGGACGGTTTTCCTAACCTTAACCACCTTATAACTTCATGACTATCCTATGTTTCCATACACCAAATCATTGAAAATTCTTCTCAACGTGTTTATGATTAAGAAACACATTTTGTTAACACGTTGAGAGTTTTACCATTTTCAAATGCTCCCCCTTAACATGTGCTCATATGTTTTGATTCGAAAATTTGCACATGTCGGGAAGAGTTTGCACTTTTGAATTGATCCACCTTTAGTGAACATGAACGGGCATTCGAGACATGCTTACATCACTAGTTAGACTAGCTTGAAGTTATTACCCGGCCCGATCAAATCCACAAAAGGTTTCTCAAAACGGTACACTCTACTCAGACAAGTCCTCTTCGAGACACGCTTACATCACTGGTTAGACCAGCTTGAAATTATTACCCGGCCAGGACAAGTCCTTTCGATTAACAGACAGTTTTTATTTCGTCAATTCATTGTTCAAGTCTGAGTCTCGCTCATATGAGATGCCATATCTTTTTGTCACCACAAACCATTTGCTCCCCCTCAATATATGCATTGATATACAAGAGAGTTTAGCACATATAGAAGAGCATACATTTATGTCCAAACATTACATTTTAATCAGGTTTCATATTTAAATCACATTTTCTCCCTCGATCAAAAATTTCAAACCCTTTGAGATTTGTGATCCCAAGTGATTTAAATAGTTCAAAGATTTTTGGGAGAAAAATGTGTCAGATTTAAGAATGACTTATTTTGAGACATTACATTTACTCCCCCTCAATCTTTGAGGGAGCATGTTATGTGTTAGAATTAATGAGTTTATAAATGATTTAGAGTTCAACGAGAAACTCATGAAAAATTCATATACTAACACATAACAATTTCACTTAATACATTTTTTTTTCATATGCACAAAGATCTTGTTTTGATGATAGATAGTTTTTGAAATCATTCTCCCCCTCAATCGATGACGCATTTTCAATTTATCATTTTACACAAAAGATTAATCCTTTAGCATCGATTGACTGGCAAATTTTAAACAAAAGTTTTAAGTTTGTTTGATCTTCAAAAACCATGATACCACCACATTTGGAACAAATACTTTCCCGAAGAATCATTGAAGGAAAAGTATTCGCGGTGTAAAGAAGATTTCTCTTCTTTTACAAGAAATGATGCATTGAAACGTACATCAGATCAGAAAGGCACGAATATGAAGTAATTCATGCCTTTGTTAGGAA
Organism: Artemisia argyi; assembly: GCA_030686995.1. Lineage (NCBI taxonomy): Eukaryota > Viridiplantae > Streptophyta > Magnoliopsida > Asterales > Asteraceae > Artemisia > Artemisia argyi. The sequence continues at coordinate 144,086,562 of CM060680.1, read as the reverse complement.
CAGCCGTCTTTTTGGCGACGAACTTTCCCCAATAATAAGTCCGGGTTGCTATCTGAAGTAATAGCACACCATAATTTTGAAGAATATTTTGAGAAACGACATGTTTTAGAAAAAACTTTATTTAAAACCAAAAAACTCTTGCCCAAGCATATGTATGTTTCCGTATCATTATTGAATGACATTTCTAGAAACGTACATAATATTGATTACACAAGAGACATGTCGTGAGAAGAATATTTTTGGATTTTTATGATTTTTCTGATTTTTATGGGTTTTATAGGTTTTATATTTTTCTATTTTCTTTATGGTATAAGATATATACAAGGATATGTGAAGCAAAACCATTTCTCCTCATTTTCTTCCTGAAGACGTTTGAGAGATACTGGCGAAGGACTCTTCATTCCAAATCATGAGAGAATGAATTGAAACCATTCTCTCTTAAGTGCTTTTGTGAAGGAATCCGCCAGCTGAAATTCTATCCTCACGAAGTAAAAGTTCCACTGCCCCTCTCTCAACTTAATCCACCACACCTTTGAAGAATCCATTTACCAGGATAAACTTTGATATTGTATCATACCATGTCCTAGGAGCCTGCTTTAGGCCATAGTGAGCCCTTGTCAGATGAAAGACATGGATAGGACGATCAATATCCACAAATCCTGCAGGTTGACTGATATACACGACTACATTCAGCTTGCCATTTAGAAATGCAATTTTTCACATCCATTTGATAGAACGTCATCCTCTGACTTGCTGCATTTGCAAGAAATATTCTGATAGCTTTAATGCGAGCAACTGGAGCGAAAGATTCTTCAAAATCAATGCCTTCCTTCAGACGATATCCCTTAGCAACAAGCCTTGCCTTGTTTTCAGAACGACATCGAGCTCATCAAGTTTCACTTTGAAGATCCATTTAGAGCAATAATCATTGCACAGTCTGGAGATAGTACCAATTCCCATACTTCAAGTCGATTGAACATGCGAACTTCTTCATGCATCACATTAACCCAACAGTCTTTAGAGATAGCAGTCTTGACATCTTTGGGTTCGACTTTGGATAGTACGGAATTATAAAAGCACCACAAGGCAAAGGTGGTAAGTTTCCTTCATGTGAACACCGGTCGAGAGAGATTCCCAATAATGTTATCAATTGGATGATCATTGGTCCGTTTTCTGAGATTTTGATGTGGTTGAGGGTAGGAACCTAAGAAGTCATGTTTTTATCCCTTGAAGAAGGTGTCTCAGAAGAAGATTCAAGAGCAAATAGGTTCTTGAATAGAGCATACTTAAGAGGAGCAAATGAATTCACTTCAAAAGAATTATCGACTGCAGTGCCTTGATGTACAGAAGGAGATTGAAGATTTAACGATGATGGTGAATAATTAGCAGATGGAGCATCTTGATCAATTCAAGTAGACACTGATGGACAATTTGAGTTGTACAGAACCGGAGCAGCAGCAGCTGGTGGTGTCGGTGTATCATCAGTAGGTGTCTCAAATTATTCATCAAACATTGGTTCAAATAAGATCTTCAAAGGCTCACTTCTAGGAGGTACATAAAGTACTGCAGGCGTGGAATACTGTACAAGGCCTGAACTGATTGGTTTAGGGGACAAAAGTTTAGACGCGGGTCCTGCACTGATGTATACAGGAGCCATATGCTCAGTCAGCTCAACAAATGTGACGTGAATGGTTTCCAAGGTTTATCGGGTTCGTTTATTGTAGATTCGGCATCCCTTACAATCAAAAATACATAGAAAGGAGAGATCCGGTTTCATGCCATGCATCAGCTCATATGAAGATTTGTTGTGAAGAGTATGTATCAAGTATTGGTTTTGTTGAGTCATACTTTCAGCTGTTTAATGAGTTTTGTTGGGATTCTAGATTTGATGTGACAAAATAAATAAAAGAATGAAACAAGAAGGGCTAAAGATGACAAAGAGAGAAAACTACAAAGAATAAAGATAGAGGAAATTTTCTATTATGAAGAAACGATTTTGATAATATTCTGTATTTAGTTTTATTCTTATCTCTTTGTAAACCCTAATATCCCTCTATATAAAGAGACATAGGGTCCATGTTATTAGATATCTTCCACAATGTAAATATCAGAAAAGTGTGTATGTGTGTTGTAGGGCATGTAAACTACAAACGCCTAGAACTAGTTAGTGTTGTTCGTATCCTCTAAGATCTGAGATGTCTTAGATCCTTGTTACATTTAGGTAACATGTTGTTATTCTGATCAAATAATAATTGGAGGTGATTGGGAAAAACCTTGTCTCAGTAACTTTGATTTGTTCTTATTCCGTTGCATGTTATTATCATCGTTATTGTTAACCCTAGATGCTCAAAACGGTCCAAGGAGTCTAACAAACTCCACAAGTTTGATGATAACCTCTGGAGTCACGTCCTTGGTTCTCAAAAACCTCACCCATGTAAACCGAGAATAGTCTCCAACTATCACAAGAACATACATCTTCACATTTATACTTTGCATTTTCATTGGTTTGCATAGATCCATGTAAAAGGTGTGAAGAACTTCCATGATGGTGTTGACAGTTTTGGGTTTGAAGGTATACTTCTTGCTTTTGCCCAGTTGACAAGCCGAACAACGATGATCTTTTGCTCAGTTGACAAGCCGAACAAGTCGAACATCATTGATGGTACCAAAGTTCAAGTGATTTAAACGTTGGTACCATGGCTACGATTTATTCTTTGAGACCTTGGACTACAAGCAAGAAGGAGAGGGCCACATCATGTCTTCAAATGGAGATGCTGTACAGGTTAGTGCCACGACTGCTTTTAAGAAGATCAACACCATCCAATTCTCTGAAGAAGCATGAATGTTTGCTGAAAGCAACTTCTAGATCTGAATCACAGAATTGACCAATTAGAAACAAATTATGACCAAGTCCTTCATCGTAGAATACCCTGAAGATTAAAGTGTCACCAAAATACATAGTCTCCTTAACCCATAATTGCCCAAAAGATGGTCATTCCCGAATTTGAACTGTCACGATAAACAAATTCACGAAATTCTTGAGCTGTGAGCGATCCTCATTCATATGTTTTGAGCAGCCTGAGTCCAAATACTGTAACACCCCCAAAATTGGGTCCAGCGGAAGCATACATGTCACTGGGGTGCTACTCAATTAGTATCATAACACAAGTACAAAGAACGGTTTTTATCTCAAACATTTAGAATAACTTTCATTATCAAAAGTATTCAAATTTACATCGTTCAAAGATAGTTCGGAAATATAGGCCCATGAAAGAGTTTAAGTGGTCCCAATTATAACAGAGTCATTTATGACCATGTCATGCCATGCCAAAGCCTTCAACAGTTAGCTATCGCCTTAAGCTAGAAATACATGCTAAAAAGTGTCAACACGAGGTTGGTGAGTTCATAGGTTTATAATAAAACAGTAGTATTGTGAGTTCAATAGAGAGTTTTGTGACCGCTGTGTGGTTCACAATGTTATGAAAATAGTGTTTACTTTACAGTAAAATTAGAATTGTGGACCATGAGTAGAGTGTGTGATCATTACAACGGATATAATGTCACGTGGTAAATAGTCTATTACGCTAGCACTAAGTTCATGCAACCGAAGCTTGACAGTGTGCATGCTCTAGAAGCATGTTAAATAAAGCCCTTGCAAGTGTCTATCCCGTGACACTCGTGTTTCGACATGTTATACGCTCGCATTTGCCTATCCGGCCAAGCCGAACGGGGGTGTCAACCCCAATAGATCTATTTATAGCATTCGCGCTTCCCAGCAAGAATTGACGGTTCATGAGTTTGGGCATTGTGGGATTCAATGTCTTAGGCTAATCCGCGTAATAGTGTAAATAAAGCATAAGTTTCAGTGTGGTCCATAAAAGTGTTTGCATAAAAGCAATTGTCGTTCAATAGAAGTGTTTACGTAACAGCAATGATTTGTAAAGTGTTTTGCATATAAGCAATAGTTCATAAAGTGTGTAGCATAAAAGCAATAGTTCATAAAGTATGTTGCATAAAAGAAATAGTTCATAAAGTGTGTTGCATGATTATAAAACTCTTGTGTATGTTAGAAAATAATCAAGTATGCAACCAATATACACATATGTGCATTTGAATAATCAATCAAGTATTCAGCAAAACAGTAGTATTTAAGTAAACAATTTCGCATTCAAATAAAACAAGCGTCGAGTTTAGTTAAAAAAAAAAAGAGCATGTATTCTCCCCCAAAACAGTTATAAAACAAGTAAAAGTAGGGGTCATGAACTCACCTCAAATGCACGTTGAATGGATGGTGTCAGAAATGATCAATCAGTGTAGTGCAACGGTACCCTAGTCGGCAGGACCTATATATATGTGTGTGTGACTCAGTACATGCCATAAGGAGATAATACAATGCATATGAGTTTTCAAAAGGGTTTTCATTGTTGTTGTGTAACATTGTTGTGTTGTGTTGTGGTTATCTAATTTGACTCGAAAGTAGTTCGTCAATGGTATATATATATATATATATATATATATATATATATATATATATATATATACACACACACGATATATATCATATATAAGAAAATACTAAGGAAAATAAATGAGTTTCGATAGTTACCCGTTAACTCAAATTGAGAAGTAATGTAGTACTTCATAGGTGTTTTATGTTTATAATAAGTGTCAAACAATATATTTTTATAATCTATAAAAACATAGTCCTTCGTCCTTTGTCAAGATCTTAGAATAATAATACTTTTTTATTTATTACTTACAAGTTATTTGTTTTCTCGTCACTTTTCATTGTCAAAAATATGTTCATCAATAAGCCACAAAAATGAGTCCAAAAACATATTTACTTGAAATAAGTCAAAACTTGACTTATTTTTATTCGTAGTTTTTAATAAGCCAAAAGCTCCATTTTAAACCCAAAAAGCCCATAATAAGCGCTTCATACGTTTTCGTTAGTTTTAAAAATAGGTCGAGTGGTAAGCTTATGTAAATAAGCCAAAATCCAAAGTTTGCAAATTATATTATCCAATCACTTAAAAAAAATGTAACGACATTTACTAATAATAATAATAATAATAATAATAATAATAATAATAATAATAATAATAATAGTAATAATAATAATAATAATAATAATAATAACCTTCGAGCATTATAGTTTCGAATTATTTACCGGAAAGATAAAATCGAATTATTTACCGGAAAGATAGAAGTAAAAGTTATGCATCCGAAAATGAATGACTACAAAATTAAAGTTTGACTCTGAATATTATAATTTTGGACATGAGTAAACTACCATTTTATAGATTTCACCTTACATAACATCAAAAATAAACCAAGACAAGGTATCTCAAGTCCTATCATTCTTTTTGGTGTTCAAGTTTGACAGAGACCATAAGGGTCAGCCAAACCCATTTCGTGTATTTTATAGATGTTTCAAAAATTACGTAATCAAAACCATAAACTCATATTATGTTTAGACATACCACAACAACTATAATGATACAAAGATTAATATTTTATGCTTGGTTTCTAATCTTGTTTGAACCATACGAACCCTTGTGGGTTTTGTTTTATTTCCTAAACTTTGATTTTAACAAAACGGTTTGTACCTCGATAGTTAATGTGTTATGAAAATTGTAAAAGTACAACAAATTTAAGGATTTAAAGACTTACAAAAACTTGTGTTTATGAGATGATTAAGCAACATAATACAACCCAAACGTTGTTTTCTATCCCCGAACTCTATCTGGCATTAACCAAAGAACAATCTTGAGCTTCTAAAATACCAAGAGAAATCAAAATCGAATTTGCTTGCTTGTTGAGATGCTCGACTGGTTTTCAAAATGGGAGAAAAGTGTCCTTCATTTGTTGGAAATAATATGGAGATCATGTGGGTGGTCCAATATACTTATTAGAACCAGAATATACCAAGGTGGGACCCACATAAGCTCATTTGAGCTTATTTGCTTATCCAGTCAACAAAAGTCAACTGTGGAAGTAATAAGCTTCCACAGTGCTTATTTTTAGCTTATAAATTAGTTGCTTTTACAAAAGTTGTTTATTTTTAAGTATAATATATTTTTGTAAAAGAGAATTCAAGAAAAACCAACATAAAAATAGGTGATAGTTTCTATTTAATATAATTTAATTTTAATTTTCATTTTTAGATTTTTATTAAGTAAGTTGTGTTTTTATATTTTTATTAATTTCCTTTTAGGTTAAAGTAATTTTAATAATTTTCTCAGATTTTTGTTTTGTCATTTAGTATTTATTAGAGTTAAAAATAGTTTTATTAGTAATTAATCAATAATTAAGTTATAAATAGCATAATTAATTTTTATAAGGTAATACCTAATTTTTATATTTTTCCTAGCTTTTAAATGTTACAAAATAGTTTTATAAATTTTTTCATAATTTTTTAAGTTGATTTAGTATTATTTGTAATTTAAAATATTTTAATTAGTATAATTAATATAAATAGTTTTTAATTAATAAAAAGCTTATAAAAAGACAAAAATATTTATTTTTATTTTTTATACTTTTTTCAAGTTCTAATTTAAGTTTAGAAATTATTTTTATAAGTTTTTAGTTTAATTTGTAGTATTTATCATTTTTAGTTTTAATTAAATTAGTTTTAATTAAATAGTTAAATAGTTTTTAATTAAATAATTAATAATAAATAATAAAATAATCTAAAAAATAATTTTCTTTTTAATTTAATTTTCTTTTAAGTTTAAGTTTATAGAATTTTCATTTTTAACCCCTGTAGTTTATTTTTCTTAAAACTCACCTTTTTCTCAGTACGCAGTTGCGTCTGATTTTAATTTGGTGTACGTTTAAACGTTTTAGATATCTAGGTTTTACGTAATCGTTAAAATAGTTTATATAAGTTATTTTATTTTATAAAACCCTAGTTTAATCACACACACACACACTTATTCATATCCCTGTTCACATTCACTGATCACAGATTCGTTTTTAATAAAACATCGCACACCTCGTTGGGACATTACGACCCGGGGAAACACTGTATTCCACAGAAGCTTTTGCCTCAGCTGTTTGACTATTATAATTGACCATTCACAAGTGGTTGACCAATAATTATCTGACCGTTTGAGGCGAATCAAAATTTGGCGCCGCTGCCGGATAATTCTATTCCCGTTTATGAATCATTTACTATTGAGGAGTTCCCCAGTGAATTCACTCAAATCAATCCCGAATACGAATCATTCACCTTTGAGGAGTTCTCCGGTGAACTCACTCATATCATATCTCCTCCGGAGTATGATAATTTCTATTTTGATCTAGACATACCCATAATATGTCTTGATCAAACGAGCTTAAAAGAGGAGATTCATGAAACAATGAATTCTCCTATTGAAGATGAGGAGTTAATCATGATTTTCATCATGACTTTCTTTCTTTTCTTCATATATCCTGTGGCTTCTCCTGTTCTTCACTCTTTTGGGAGTGAGGACATTATCTTTGACCCCGGCATTCTCATTTATAAATTATGAGCCGGGTACTTATCTCATCGATGTGGAACTTTCACGTGTTTCAAATGTTTATCCAAACGTCTTGAATGAAAGTCCGATTGAGATTGTCTCTTCCACTTCCCCATGGACAAATGAATTCGGAGTCGAGTCAAGTTAGCGACTCGGTAATCAAAAACAGTAGCATGTATATAGGGTTTTCACCCGTGTGTACCACCTTAGTGTGGGGGAGATACCCCACATGTTATATATATACATACATATATATATATATATATATATATATATATATATATATATATATATATATATATCCTCTAAAAAAAATGTGTGTACATAAACTTAAATAAAGACTATGGAGTATTTTCTTTCTTACGTTCTAAGTGTTGGTTTAACACCCGGTACTTTGAATATTGAGGAGAATATTCAGTTCTAAGTGTGGGGGGAGATTCGTTATTCTAACGAATTTAAACACATGTTCCATCAAGAACCCTCATTTTAGCCAAAATTTTAAAATTTTTTCTCACTTAGAACGCAATAAATGGTTTTCAGTCCGCCATGTCTAACCCACATAAGGATTGGCTAATCCAGGAGCAAACGGTTCTTGGTAAAGATATCTCAAACCCGTTGATGGCTTGCAATTTGCCCAAAATTGTATGGTACCTTAACTCGCCATATCCTAAAAAGTGAATGAGTTGGCTAGCCCGCAAGATTATGGCTTGTGGTAAAGGCAGTGGAAAATCCATAATTTGTAATCAGCTCACCAAGATGTTGACTATTCCATCAAGAGTTGGCTAGTCCAGAAGCAAATGGCTTTTGGTAAAGACAAATCAAATCTGTTGACAGCTGGTGGTTTGCTCAAAATCACACGGTTATCAGGTGTGCCACAGTTCTTACATCTGGCTACTCCAGAAGTGATGTCTTTTGGTAAAGAGTTTTTCAAATCCATTAAGTTTTTCTCAAAAGATTGCTAGGGACTAGCAATAGTTTAGTGTGGGGGATTGATGAGTGTCTAAATACTCATCATTTTATACCAATCTGAACTGCCAAAACATACAAAAACACTCAAATATGCATCAAAATACTTAAAATATCTTAGAAGTGTGTTTTATATGTTTCAAATACAAAATATGCAAAAACAGATGAAAAACGTACAAAGTTTGCATAATTGGCAGTTTCAGTCCCTCAAATTTCATAAATTGGTAAAACTAGTCCCTGGTTATTCTAAAAACATGAAAAGGTCATAAAAGGTCCTTTTTAATCATAAAATTACATATTTAGTCCTTTGGTGCAAAGTTTCACAAAATTACAAGTTTAGTCCCTGTACTTTGGAAATTGACATAAATGGTCCCTGGGATGTTAAAAAACATTGAGAAATTCAATTTTGGTCCTTGTACTAATAATATTTTGCAGGAATGGTCCTTGGTGGGAAGTTTGGTGAAATTGCATACTTAGTCCCTGAAGTTTGGTGAATTGGCAATTTTGGTCCCCGGATATTAAATATGAGAAATTATTATTATTTGTCCTTGGGGTATTCAATCATGGCAAGTTTAGTCCTTAATTAAACTTTGGAAAAGTCACACATCAGCCCCCCCAAACTTTCTGCTAATTACAACTTTGGTCCTTGTGTAATTCCTAAAACCAAACCGGACCCTATTATTATTATTATTACCTAAAACCTAATCCAACCCAACACTAAAAGCCCACCCTACTCTTTTACCCAAGGCCCAACCTACACCAGCCCATCCCATTCCCTGGAGTTTAACCCCGGTCAAACTGAAATACCACCCTCACCCTTACCAGTCATCCCCTACCTCTCCACCTCACCCTGCTACTACTCCACCTGTCCACAACTTGCTCCCCACTCTTCCTACCTTATCCCTCCACCTCACACAACACCCCAATACCCATTAATGCCCTTAAATTCCTCACACGTTACCCTCCTCTGTCCCAAGACCTTTTGGCGCCAAAAATTCTTTAAACGGCTGAGATGAATGTCAGACATCCAATGGCCATGGAAGTTGATGGGATTTGTTCTAGACCCCACATGGAATCTCAAAAGTCATTATATAGCAGAAGAGAAGCAGATATGGAGGAGTATTAGTTTAGACTTAGTGTAATTTAGTCGTAGGTAATATAAACTTCAATTTTAGTTGTAATTTCAATCAAAACAGCTTGTACTCAGTAATTTCATGTATTTTAATCTTTAATTCAAGTCAATTTCAAGTTTCAATTGGTATCTCAGTTGGTGTTCAATTTTACTCAAAATTTCATTTATAGTTTGATATTGTTATTTGTTGTCATTGAGGACTGAATAAGTTTACACAAGCCCTGACAAAGCTTGTTAAGCTTTTAGAAATCCTAAATCAACAATACTCATTGAAAAAGAAAAATACTAAAAAAAAATAGAAAATCAAGGAAAGAGCAAGAAGGAGATTGAGCAGAGTGTTATTTGGATTGTTTTGGTATTAGAAACCTTATGGAAGGTTGTTAGGTGGTTCACAGTCCTTGGGTTCTTTGTTTCAGCCTTGATCATAATTTGTAAGCAAGTTCCAAATTTCTTACTTTATTTATTTTTACTGTTTTTATAGTGTAAATTTAGTTCATATAGTTTTAATTAAGTTTATTAAATCTGTTTTAAGTCTTAAAATCATATTTGTAGTTTAATTATTAAAAGTTTTAGTGTAACTGTCTAATATAGGGGTGTTTGGTTTAAGACTGTCTGCTAAACTCTTGTTGTTTCTGTTGTTAAAACTGGTTAGAACATGATTCATTAGGTAATATTAGACTAGTTAGAACATAAAATTAGTGGTCATAGTATAAAAAAAGTCAAAATCCACAAAAAGATTGCTTATTTGTTAACTGTATTGGCAGTTGGCCCATAAACTCACACCATTAGCTTATAAGTTGTAGCTTTAGCTTAATTTAGGTTAATTATAGCTTATATTAACTTATTTAATCAGTTAAGCCCATTAGATACTCAAATAAGTCAAATAAGCAAGTTTCACTAAAAAGTCAAATTGTGTCATTCCAGAAAATCTCAAAACTTGCAATAATTTTGTAGAATTTTAGATTTGGTTTTAGAATCTGAAAATTGTTGTGGTAATAGACTACCACCTCAACTTTGGAATCCCACATAGCTTATACTTTTAGCATTTTTCTGCTGGGCCCCACTTACCCTCAAAGTAGGTTGCAGGGAGATAACCTCCCCTGTGCAGCAGATCAGTCACTCACCATCACCACTTTGGTGGTGATTTGTGACCACCACAGTGGGCCCCACACCTCCAATTTAGTTCCTTAGAACCCCCCTCCTACCAGGGAGTATTAGTTGACCATTTATTTGACCTGTGCATCAGTGGACCCTACCTAGAATAAGCCCTCAACTTTGTCCATATTCTGTGTTGCTTTTGAGTTTTGGAATAGCTTATTTTTGCTTATCAGCTTATCTACTAAGCTTATTTGGCAAATTTTAGCTTAGACAAGTCCAATATACTTATTAGAACCAGAATATACCAAGGTGGAACCCACATAAGCTCATTTGAGTTATTTGCTTATCCAGTCAACAAAAGTCAACTGTGGAAGTAATAAGCTTCCACAGTGCTTATTTTTAGCTTATAAATTAGTTGTTTTTACAAAAGTTGTTTATTTTTAAGTATAATATAGTTTTGTAAAAGAAAATTCAAGAAAAACCAACATAAAATATGTGATAGTTTCTATTTAATATAATTTAATTTTAATTTTCATTTTTAGATTTTTATTAAGTAAGTTGTGTTTTTATATTTTTATTAATTTACTTTTAGGTTAAAGTAATTTTAATAATTTTCTCAGATTTTTGTTTTGTAATTTAGTATTTATTAGATTTAAAAATAGTTTTATTAGTAATTAATCAATAATTAAGTTATAAATAACATAATTAATTTTTATAAGGTAATACCTAATTTTTATATTTTTCCTAGCTTTTTTATATTTTTTAAGTTGATTTAGTATTATTTGTAATTTAAAATAGTTTAATTAGTATAATTAATATAAATAGTTTTTAATTAATAAAAAGCTTATAAAAAGACAAAAATATTTATTTTTATTTTTTATACTTTCTTCAAGTTCTAATTTAAGTTTAGAAATTATTTTTATAAGTTTTTAGTTTAATTTGTAGTATTTATCATTTTTAGTTTTAATTAAATTAGTTTTAATTAAGTAGTTAAATAGTTTTTAATTAAATAATTAATAATAAATAATAAAATAATCTAAAAAAATAATTTTCTTTTTAAATTAATTTTCTTTTAAGTTTAAGTTTATAGAATTTTCATTTTTAACCCCTGTAGTTTATTTTTCTTAAAACTCACCTTTTTCTCAGTACGCAGTTGCGTATGATTTTAATTTGGTGTACGTTTAAACGTTTTAGATATCTAGGTTTTACGTAATCGTTAAAATAGTTTATATAAGTTATTTTATTTTATAAAACCCTAGTTTAATCACACACACACTTATTCATATCCCTGTTCACATTCACTGATCACAGATTCGTTTTTAATAAAACATCGCACACCTCGTTGGGACATTACGACCCGGGGAAACACTGTATTCCACGGAAGCATTTGTCTCAGCTGTTTGACTATTATAATTGACCATTCACAAGTGGTTGACCAATAATTATCTGACCGTTTGAGGCGAATCATTCGTCAATGGTATATAATATATATATATACATATATATATATATATATATATATATATATATATATATATATATATATATATATACACGCTATATATCATATATAAGAAAATACTAAGGAAAATAAATAAGTTTCGATAGTTACCCGTTAACTCAAATTGAGAAGTAATGTAGTACTTCATAGGTGTTTTATGTTTATAATAAGTGTTAAACAATATATTTTTATAATCTATAAAAACATAGTCCTTCGTCCTTTGTCAAGATCTTAGAATAATAATACTTTGTTATTTATTACTTACAAGTTATTTCGTCACTTTTCATTGTCAAAAATATGTTCATCAATAAGCCACAAAAATGAGTCCAAAAACATATTTACTTGAAATAAGTCAAAACTTGACTTATTTTGATTCGTAGTTTTTAATAAGCCAAAAGCTCCATTTTAAACCCAAAAAGCCCATAATAAGCGCTTCATATGTTTTCGTTAGTTTTAAAAATAGGCCGAGTAGTGAGCTTATGTAAATAAGCCAAAATCCAAAGTTTGCAAATTATATTATCCAATCACCTAAAAAAAAATGTAACGACATTTACTAATAATAAAAATAATAATAACAATAATAATAATAATAATAATAATAATAATAATAATAATAATAATAATAATAATAATAATAATAATAATAATAATAATAATAATAATAATAATAACCTTCGAGCATTATAGTTTCGAATTATTTACCGGAAAGATAAAAGTAAAAGTTATGCATCCGAAAATGAATGACTACAAAATTAAAGTTTGACTCTGAATATTATAATTTTGGACATGAGTAAACTCCCATTTTATATATTTCACCTTACATAACATCAAAAAAACCAAGACAAGGTATCTCAAGTCCTATCATTCTTTTTGGTGTTCAAGTTTGACAGAGACCATAAGGGTCAGCCAAACCCATTTCGTGTATTTTATAGATGTTTCAAAAATTACGTAATCAAAACCATAAACTCATATTATGTTTAGACATACCACAACAACTATAATGATACAAAGATTAATATTTTGTGCTTGGTTTCTAATCTTGTTTGAACCATACGAACCCTTGTGGGTTTTGTTTTATTTCCAAAACTTTGATTTTAACAAAACGGTTTGTACCTCGATAGTTAATGTGTTATGAAAATTGTAAAAGTACAACAAATTTAAGGATTTGAAGACTTACAAAAACTTGTGTTTATGAGATGATTAAGCAACCTAATACAACCCAAACGATGTTTTCTAGCCCCGAACTCTATTTGGCATTAACCAAAGAACAATCTTGAGCTTCTAAAATACCAAGAGAAATCAAAATCGAATTTGCTTGCTTGTTGAGATGCTCGACTGGTTTTCAAAATGGGAGAAAAGTGTCCTTCATTTGTTGGAAATATGAGCCATACATCTTATGTGAAAATGTTTACCATAATCATACTTATTTGGTAAATTTTCCACCAAGTATTCAAGAGCCTTGTCATTTGAAGTAATGTTATCAACCGTAATGGTCATAACATTCTTTATACCCCAACCGTTTATACACTCCAAAAGTGCCCTACCAATATCCACCCCTCTATGGCTATGAATTGGTCTAAAATTAATGATTCTTTTATGCATCACCCAATCATCATCTATAAAGTGGGCCGTTACAACCATAAAGTTCATTCTTTTACAACTAGAAGTCCACGTATCGGTGGTTAAATGAACGGTTGTGGCCTTGTTACTTAAGAAATTCAATAGGCTCTTCCTCTCCTCAAGATAAAACTTAGAAACATCCCTAGCAATAGTAAAACGGGAGGGCATATTAAATCTAGGTTGCATGTTCTTTCCAAATTTAATGAATGCCGGGTGTTCTACAAACTTAAACGGAAGCTCGGCAAGAACAACTAACTCAATCAACGACTTTTTAATCACCTTTTCATCATACTTCCAAGTTTCTAAAGTCCCCATGCTACTACCACCCTCATCATTCGGCTCCCCAATATTTTTCTTAAATGCTAGTTTTTTTTGTTTCCTAATTTTCTCAATATCGGGGTTATTATCACAATTCATATAATGACTGTTCAAGTGTCGCGTACCATGCATTTTTGAATCGGCTTTGAAAACCGCTGCACACCATTTGCAATAGGCCATCTTAATGATTGTGCCATCTTCATCCGATTCAAACTTTTGATCAAAGTATTTCCAACACGCGGCCTTCGATTTCCTTGGTTTGAATGGTAGTTTCCTTTTAATATTATTATCATTCTCTTCAACGGCCTCAACGTCTATAGGTTGATCCTAAACAAACACAATAAAATTTATTGTTAACATTCATAACATTCGAATATACATACTGCTGAGAAAAGCTCACAATTTCTTAACATTCGAATGAATGTACTGATTGAATGAATCACTTTCAAATGTCAATATGTATTACCATATTAATTTAATATACTCAATAACTTAACATTCAAATAATATTTAACACACTGTGTCAAACTGAGCATCAGTATTTAATAACCATCAGTATTTAATACATTGTGTCAAACTGTCAAACATTCGAATATTCATTCAATACACAATCAATACATATTACATTGTGTCAAACTGTCAATCACATTCAATACAACATAATATTTATCATCAATATTTAATACTTAATAGCATCAGTATTTACATCAGTAATATTCATTCTCAGTTCAAAAAAAAAGTAATATTCATTCAATAATATTCAATACAAGTATACAACAATAATATTTATCACAACATTCTTAACCATAGACAACATCACAACAATAATATTTACTGAGATTCGAATGAATACTAAATACTTACTTCCACTATGTTGTTTTGTTGAGATGCGAATGATTCGTATGTGGGTATAGAAGATGAGATTGATTCACCCCTCTTGTGATGACATTGATCCATTCAATTATAAATTAAAATGAGCTTTTGATTATTTAGGTAATGATTCCAAATGTCTTTTGTGTTTCTGAGTCGGGCTTGTGGTGACAGAACTTCCAAATGGATAAAAACAAGAAAGCGGCTATATTTTACATAGATAACCTAATGTATTTTCGATCCTTGTCGGGCTGCAGTCGGTTTAACCCGATACCGGCCCGATACCGACATACAAACTTTACTAAAACCGTAGACCGACCCACCAATACTCTTGTCGGTTTCGGGCCTTATCGGTTCGGTCGGTTTGTCGGGCCTTGTCGGTTTCGGTCGGTTTTGCTCACCCCTATATTGAGACAAATTTAGATAAAACACAATGTAGTACATATACTCATGTGATGGTATCCTCCATTTCAATGTTGTAGCGTGAGATCGTGGCTATACAAAACAAAGTTGGTTAACTTTCAAGACCCTCCAAAACAAGTGATTGCATGCTACAAAGCAAGAAACCCATGTGGGTGGGCAGTAGGGTTGTTCGACTAAAAGAAAAAAATAAAATAAAATAAAATAAAATAAAATAAGAGGGACCATTTATTTTGAAGTTTTTTTTTTTTTTTTCTTTTTTTTTTTTTTTATGTATTGTAGGTGAATTTTGTTGAAGAAAGGCAATTTCTATGCAAAAGTTTGTAAAATATAATGAAATGACATTTAAAATATATTTGTAAAGTCGCAATGAGCAAATTTAATATGAACCATAATTAGTTAAATGTCGGTACGCGTTGCACATTGTTTTCCGTTGTATGCGGGATAACTTTCCGGTAAATAGTTAAAAGTGAACGCAATTGTTAAAAAGAAATGTTTTGGGTTCTTGGTCAATAGTATTGGCTAAGAAAAATGTCAGTTTACGAAAATTGTCGCTTTGTTTTTCGTCTTATTTGATTTAAGTTTACAGTTACGAGTAAAGGTAAATTAGTAACTTTCAAATTAATAGATTTGTGTAAAAAGGAAAATAATGGCTTAAAGGTGAGATTTATTTCTCATAAATAATCAGTAATATTCAGAAAATAAAATGTTCACATTTTCTGATAAAATAAACGGTGCAGTGATTTACTTTAAGCTACAGTGTGCGGGTTAGTTTTCTGAAATAGGTATGTAAGCTCATGTTTTCTTAGATAGGTAGTTTGATAATAATAAAATTGACATTTATTATTCAAAATTAGTTTGAAAAATTCCAGTTTGTTACAAATACCAAAGGACGAAATGTACGACCTGCATTTGAAAACAGACGAGAGCAGAAGATTTGGAGTGTCGGATTTGCAATTTGAGTTGGGTTCCAGTTTGTTAGTGCAAACAAGTTCTAGAGCCACTAAGACCTTAGGTGAATTCGTTTCAATGGTGGAAATTTCACTAGTAGATGTCATGGGCCTAGTTAACGGACATTGGGTCACCAAAGGGAAATTTCTACCAGATGGCTTTCATTCCTTAATAGGCGCTACTTTAGAGTAAGATATCCTAGTTAAAGGGCACTATTCTCCTAAAGTGAATTTCCTTCCAGTGGGCTTCCATTGATAACCAACATTGGCAAACAGTTTTCCTGTTGCTTTCCAAACTTGCTTAATTTGTTTAGCTCTCCAAACTTTCTTAACTGGGGGCTTGTTAAACGACTTCAGAAATTTCTCAACACATTTATCATGATTACTCGAGATTAAGCATTTGTTACATGTTTTGCAGAGTGAATTAGGATTTGAATTATGGTTCCTTTTGTTCAACTCAGACTTATAGTTCCTCATGTGGTCTTCTACTTTTGTCTTAGGAACACTTTTAGCTAGAGAAGTCTTATAATCCTTCATATGACTCCTAGGTTTCGTCTTGCTAGCATTAGTGACACTATTAACTCCTGTAGAGGGAGTGATAGGAACCTTAGTCTTTTTCACTTCTAGTTGCTGAACATGTTTTGATGTGTTGGGATCTGAAGTTTCCAAAGGTTCAGCAAAGGTAACATGCTTATTTATTGACTTAGAGGATGATGCAGATGACCTATCTTGCTTGCTATCAATCTTATGACATGTACTAATAGCATATTCTAAGAGTTCCTGAGAAAGTGGTTTTGCTATCCTATCCTCTTCAATGGTTTCACGAAGCAATTCAAGGCACTCCTTAAGATGTTTAAGATAGTCAATATGAACTAACTTATTATTCCTAAGGGGAAGAGGAATATTCACAGTATTAATTGCGTACTTCTTACAAGCAGAAACCTTTTGAACAACATTATCACAAGTGATGATTGGCATTTTCCCTTTCACCTGAGTCTTTAGATTCTCAATTTCTTTAAGCAAAGAAGTTATCTTTTCATTGTTTTTATCACGTATGATCTTAATTGAATCATATAACTCTTTGTAATGCTGTTTAACTTTTGAATTTTCTGCTCGAAACCAATCATTTTCATGTTGCAATTTATTGATGGTATTTTGAAATTGAAAATTCTGAGAATCTATAGACTGTGGTTTTTGAGTGCCAATCACATCACTCTTGTTTGACTTCAATTGGTCAATTTGGACCCTCAGTTTCCGAATCGTGTTAGTGTGAGCTTGTATCTTTTCATCACGTTTGGCTTATTTAAAATATGCATCAAATTCAGGAGCATCCGAAGATGTCTTGGCCTTTGAGATTTTAAATCTTTCTTCTAAATGTTGACACTTTAATTGCAAATTAAGATTATCAACCTATAGTTTAGACAAATGCCTGACCATGTTATCATGGTCATCGTTTTGAATTTTCTCACGCAATTTTCAATTCTCCCCCTCAAGCTCAACAACACGATTCTGGAAAACGTTTAATGCAATAGACATCTCATGAAATTGGCTGGCAGATAATGCAGAATCAGTAGCAGTATAAAATACATCCTGTGCAATACATTTAGCAATCAAATTCTCATTCACGATGAGAATATTTTTCCTCTCAATTTCATTGCATTTAAGATCAATTGCAATTTTTTTCCCTTATTCTCCACATTTTAAAAACATCTTTCATTTCATTCACTTCAATTTTAAGAGATTCTTGCAGGCTCTCAAAGTGTTCTTTGATTAGTTTAAAAAATGGGATAACTTCCGTTAGGTAACACTCTTTTGTAAGCTCAAAACCCCTTTCACCCTCAGTAATTCCCATTGGTGTAATTCTCTTTTTACAAATTTTATCAAAGTCGGAAAACATTTGATATAATACATATATGCTAATAAGAGTCTTACATTGAGTGGGAAGTGTTAACTGAACTAAGTGCATAGGTGTATTGGGGGGATACACCGTTGGAGCAGCAACCTTAAGAGAGGTTTTGGCCTTAAGTTCTTCAGCTTTCATTTTTTCCATGTCTAGTAACCAAAAAACTTGCTCAGGTGTTAACTTAGATTGGGGTGCAAAAACAGTCAATCGATTCTATTCATAGTAATTATGTGGTTTGTCATTGACACGTTTTTTAATGCACTTTGGATCCTTCATTTTGATATCAAATCTCTCTCTATTGGCATATTCACTATCATCCATTTCTTTATCAGACCAATTATATGGAGGATCATGATTGGGTGTAAGCATAACCTTAGCATCATAGAGGGCAGGTTGAGAGGCTCTAAAGCTCTTAAAGAAGTCTGTTTTAGGCAACCCTAAATCCTTATCACTATGCTTATCCCGCAGTTTCATGTGTTTTTCTACCATTTGAGCTGTTTGAGGTGTTTGGCCTTGAACAGACAACTTGTTTTCAAGTTTGTTTTTCAACTGCTTAAGGTTGGAAAATTCGTTTAACAGTTTATTTTCCTTTTGTTGAAATTCACTTTTTAGGAGATTTAAACTATCCTGAATTTCCTGTTTTTCATTAAAAACACGATCAAGTTGATGTTGAACAGATTTTATCTCTTGTTTATAGGCCATTTCCTTTAAGTTTTGCTCAATAATGTAAGCATGCATTTGCCAATTGATTTTTTGTTCACGTTCGGTTAGCTCAAAGTTTGCACGTTGTTCATAACACCTAACTTGATCCTTAAGAATGTTAATCCTAGTAGTCAGAGTGTCATCGGGTGCAGCAGCAGTGTACTCATCAAATTCACACACATTATCATCAACAGAAGATGCATCACTTGATACAACACATTCGGCGTTGTGCATTACATATTGTTCATATGGGACAACATTGCTATTTCCCATATTGGCAATATCTAATTCTGCAATGCTTGTTTGTTGTACTTCGTTATAAATCCTTTGTTCATGCATCACATTGTCATCATTTATAATAGAAGATTCCTCACTAGGTTCAGCAGACACCTCATTGTGTTTCACATGTTGTTCATATGGGTCAACATTGCTATTTCCCATGTCAACAATATTTGAATAGACAACGTTTGTCGGTTGTACTTTATAAGGAATCTTTTGTTCATCAACCATGTCGTATAGTTTAAGTACCTCAGCTATGACTGAATCAGAAGTGTTTGACATGATTAAATCTTAACCGGGATTTTACAACTCTTGTGACTTAAACCGAGAAATCGTTTCTTTCTCGGGATTTTACTAAAGTCAACAAAAGAGACCGTGAAATGATAACTGTTGGATCAGCAAATGATGAGATGATTGTTTGATGAACGTGATGGTTGAATGATCGAAATCCAAATACACCTCGAAATTACATCCAATAAACACGAGAATATCAAAACTCAAAACAATTCTCAAACTCTGATTTTGCGAACCACAATCAAAATCGTGGTAGAGTATCACTTCGACCCAAAGTAATAACACAAATGTAGGCACAAAACAATTTTTGTCCCTTGTTACTTGAGTAACTCATGCAGGAAAAAAAATAGTGCAAGCCCACATCCACCTCTAGTGATCTAAAGCCCAAAAAAAATCCTGAAGATGAGGCCCAGAATGCTAATAAATCACCATCCTAATATCACACAATATAACACAAATTACTCCCACTTAACACAAACCCTAATCTTTAGTACTCCTCTCTATCACAAGCCGCCACCAAACACTTCATCCATAGATTTGAGAGCAAAACAAATCGACCCAAAACTTCAACTTGTAATCCGAACACCAAACAGCACACAAAATAAAAATCCATCCCGAGATTAATTAGTAAAACGAATCACAAAACAAAACCTTTGATGGTTTCCAGTAGCATAGTTCTTTAAGATCGATTCCAGAAGTGGTCAAAGGTAAGATTGTGATTTTTTTATTGTTAAACTGATTCAGGAGAAGTGTGGGACAACTATGTTCATGTACTTTTTTTAATCTTCGGATATTACAAAGAAGTCTATGCTTAAAAAGAGATCTATGATGATACTTGTTCTCAAACAAATGATCTTTAAAGATCCGTATACCAAGTAGAACAAATCAGAGATCAATAAACTTGTTTTTTCTTTTTGTTGTTTTTGTTTTTCTTTCTTTTGGATGAGATGAGTAGAGACTACAGTTAATCACTGGAATGAAATAAAGGTAACCGCTACTCTGATTGAGGTAACCGCAAAAACTGTAACCGCTACTAGGATTGAGTTAATCACTACTAAAAATAGAGTAATCGCTACTGGTGAAACATGAACTAATCGCAAGACCAAAATTTAAACGCGAGATTGGAGATAAGGTAGTCGCTAGATGGACTGTAGACTAATCGCTACATGGACTATGATTTAAACACAACCAGCCACAAGACAAAAATGACACAGTTGGTTTTAACTTTTATATAGCAAACTGCCAAAATTTTGGAACAAATCACAACAGAATTTTTTGCAATAATCGCAATAAAGCGAATACCAGATACACGCAACCCTTACACTTCCAAAACAGTCACTTTCAAATAAGTTTGTCTTATTACAATTGGACAAAATATCTTGCTGGGAAAGGTGACAAAAAAGGTTAAACGCTAACAAGAACACCAACAAAGACAGTCCACGAATTTACCCAAAAACCAACTTAAAATGTGTGAAAAAAAAAAAACAATTACTAATCTTAGCTCATACGTGACTTCTAATCATCAAAGTACAAGGATATAACAAATTAATCCACAAACAAGGTCAAGTAGAGAAATTTCCTAAGAAAGCATTTGTTCGAACCAAAACAAACAAACACACGAACCAAGTTACAAATCCAAGTACAAGCTAGTCCCTAAGATGAAACCTTGGCTCTTGATACCAATTGTAGTATATTCATAATTGTAACATGCATGGTTCATGTGATTATGGCTTGAATTCAAAGAAAGAAAGATGAAGAAAGTTTAGAGAGAGAAATAGAGAAGAGGTGGGAACTTAGAGAGAGAAACAAAAGAAGGTTAGATTAATGAAGAGAAGTTCCAACCCTCTCCACATGTGGAGAGGGGTATTTATAGTTACCTACAAAGAAAAGATAAAACGCCCACACCCGGGCTGTGGATCATGCATATAGTGGGTGAAGACCCATCCTTCTTCCACGATGTTACTTAACCTAAGCTAACTACTAACTAATACGATAAATGCTACTATCTACATAATGCTAAACTATACTTGGGGTGACCGAGTCTTTCATAGGAATAAACGTATTCCAAACAACATCTTCAAAATCTAATTTACTGGTTTTAATAGTACCTTTACCAGTAATTTTTCCTCCAATTCCTCCTCCAAAGGTAACATAGCCTCCATCTATTGATTGGAAATTTGAGAGATAAGACTTGTTGCCTGTCATGTGCCTTGAACATCCACTATCTGAGAATCCTTGATCTTCATCATCTGCTGATGAATGTCCCTGTACATAAATAAAGGAATTAGTTTTGTTTTGGGATCCAAACCATTTCTGACTTGGATCAGCCTCTTGCATCAATGAAATGTAATCTTTTGAGAATAGTTGATGCAACATTGGATTTAAGAATCCAACATGCTGAGGCCTTAACAGCATTTGCCCTGTTCCCTTAGCAGTGATATGAACTGTTTGGCTATCAGCAGAAACTGATGGCTTTGCAGTTGTATCCTTTGGTTTCCAAATTTGTTTTTGGACTACTGCCTTTGTTAGAATGGGTCTTTTAACAACAATTAATGCATATTTGAAAGTTGTTTTAGCACTTTTAACTGTTGTTTTTGGGTAAACAGTCATATATGGTCTATCAGCAGAAACCATTTTCTTATCAGTAGGAACTGAAACTATTTTGGGTTTTGTTCTAGTAAAGTTAGAGTGACTTTTAGGTGTTTGTTTTTTTAGATTCACCCTATTGTTTGTATACCCATATACCCATTGATTACAGGAAGCTGCAAGATGGTCAAAACTACCACATGTGTAACAAGCTTTGTTATCTCTTTGTTGGAGAGACTTGGGGTTCGTTTGGTAGGATGAAATGAAATGTTAAATGAATGGAATGACCGATGTAATGGAATAAGTGGTGTATTGTAATGAGTCATTACCATTATTTATCATGTTTGGTTTGTTTGATAAAACGTAATGGAATCATAATAAAAAGACTAAAATGCCCATTATTGATGAGAAGTTTCATTAATATGGTTAATTAATAGTGGAGTTTTATGTAATTTTGATTTCATTACGGGATGTAATGAAAAAAAAGTAGGGGGTAAGGAATGGTTTTTGTGTAATGAGTCATTCCTTGTAATTAATTATTACATTACATAAATATGAACAAACAACATTTTCTCATTCCATCGTAATAATCATTTCCATTCCCGCTCTGATTACGACATACCAAACTCTACGTTGAGACTATACCAATTCCTTTGGTTGCCTCTAGGCTTGTTTATGGTTCTATATTGTTCACAATATCTTACTGGTTGCCTAACATGTTTAACATTGTTTTTAGGCTTTTCAATATTATGTTTGACTATCTTAGGAACACTTGTTCCTGCTTTCTTAACCACTTCAGGTTTAGACATAACCTGTTTAACCTTTTTATCATCAGATGTTAAGTCCTCAATGATTGGATCATCTGACTTTCTACAAGAACACACCTTGTCCTTAGGAAGTGAAGTGTCACAACTCGTAATTTCCGATCATTTTCCAAACCACGACAATTTACTATTCACAAGTTACTATTCATCATTTACTATTCATCGATCACTATTCATCGTTTTTGAGGTCAATTTGACATTCCGAGACATATTCAGAAATTTTACTATTCACTTGACACTATTCATTTCCGGAAGAATTACCACTATTCACGTGCATTATTCATGTCATCGTAAATTTAGTTTACGAGTGTTCAAATTCGCGTAACCGTATTGGTTCAGGAGCGAATTCATGCATTATTATCAGGGACACTTCATACGGACTAGAAATAGTCTTCATATTATCATTATGGCACTTGCATACTATTCCACTCGTAGGATAACTAAATTAATACTTTTGGTATTATTAACGATTTACGTACGTTTATTTTAAATAAACACTAATACGCGAACTATAAAAGTATCTAACATGTCCGACACTCCCGACTATGATCCCAATACATTTTTATACTCATTTCCATAATATAAAAACTATAATATTAATTTACCCAGTATTTTGGAAATTTAACTATTACGTATCGTACGTTTAACTTAATAACGACGGTTTTCACCGAAATTAAACGATAATCACCCGAACTCTCCGTACTTGTACCCGACATATTTCTACAATTTTTACGACCTTATTACGTCCCGAATAACTTCAATAAAATTTATTTCTAACAAACCCGGTACCCGATTAAACCTAAAACTAACTTAACTACATAATACTACTAACTTTTTCTAATTAAATTTTCCAACACAACCCCCTTTTCCCTCCCCTAGAACCGGCCACCCCCCCCCCCCTAAAGGTCTTCAAGCATTTAAACCTCACCAAACTAATTAAATGTCACCAAACAATTGTCCCCTTTGTATAAATTAAACTTTTCTTACTCATTTTCACACAAAATCACTTTTTACTTACAACTAGCAACTTTTCTCTTCATTTCTCTTGTGTTTGGTTCGATCCAAGGTGATCAAGGAGCAAGGAGGGTAAATTTTACAAGATCTTATTATAAACTAGTTAGTATAATCATCCTTGTTAGAGTTTTGAAATAAAAACTCAAGGATTAGTAAGCTTTTTATCATCTAAACTCTCTAAACCACCAAGTAAGTATACAAACTCATTTTTATGATTTTTACAAGTTATTATTATGTTCATATGATTTTCTTACAAGATCTTTTACATGCATCATTTTGTACCACTTCATTTTTGTATATTTTAACTTTGAAGCCCTAGAAATGGAAACATATGAAACTCTTGTTAGACCTAGTGGTTTGATGATATTTAAGGACCCATGACACCCTAAGAAGGTGTATGGTAGGATTAGATTAGTCTTGTGGTGTTTGAAAGTGGATTGATGGATGATGGAACTAGTTTAGAGACTTGAAAATGGTTTTTGAAACTTTTGATATACCTACTGTCCCTATTTTAAATTCGTGGGAAAATCAGTAGATGGTGAATAAGTTTTGACCAAAGATTTAGAAAATACATTCAAAAACGAAACTTTAGGCGAAAGAACGGATTAAAACGAGTTTATAACGAAGGAGTTATGATTTTTGCAAACTTAACGACGAAAACTACTTTTCCAGAAAACTGCTTGCTGTTGGGCAGAATACGATGGGTATTTTGAGGCCTTAAACGTAACCTAAAAGAGCCGAGTTATCTAAAATATACTAGTATATACAAAGACGAATCCGTGGACATAAAGAACAAGGAAAACGAGCTTGAAACGACAAAGTTATACCCATTCTAACATCGTCAAACTATATATATATATATATGGACACAAATAAAAATAATAACGTACGCGCTAAACGGTACATTTTCTAGAAAATATTACTAAGGACTATTTTCTTATCAAGCGAATACGTATGACCCGAGAGAATACTTATACGACTTAACGACATATTTCAAGGTTTTCAATACAAGGAATTTAACGCTAACACTTTTTAACGAGATAGTACGACAAGTTATATACTCCTATATAAGGACTTATTTTCCTAAGTATGGAAACCATTGTTCTACGACGATAACTAGTATTTTCAAATTACGAGTGGTATGAGTATCATGTGCATGTGCATTCATTTCATTACGGCTTGATCTAAGTTAGATCATGGTTATTCATTTAGGTTGCGGCTAGTACTCGCGCCTCATTGTCCCGACTACATTTACCTCATTGCACCATCTTTGTACCATCACTTCGAGGTGAGTTCTCATAGCCCCGTTTTAATTCTATATTTTGATTTCAAATCCCACGGGGGAGAATACATTGCATTACTTATTTTTGTGTACATGCCTAAGTATAAAATTCATACATTGCTTAAGTTGTCTTATTTACCACGTCTGGAAAAGTCCCCTTTTATTATCATGGACCGTTAATTTCTGGTACTAAGCGGGAGTGAGTGGATAGATCTATCGAGGGTGACGCCTCCATTCGTGTTTGGGTTGCTCCAAATGGAACGAATGCATTTCATGTCTTTATTATTAGAGTGTCTGGTAAACACTCATTGGGGCCAAGTATCGTCTAGCTTCGGGGTCATGAGCTTAAGAGCCAATGTATATACTTTCCGGACATCCTATTTCTTGGCATTACTTATGGCATTTGTACACTAGATTTACTTATAAACCTATGATTATTCACCAACATTCGTGTTGACCGTTTTTCGCAATGTATTTCTCAGGTTATTAAGGTAGCTCATGTGCATACATTTGGACCTTCATGGAGTCGCGGAGTCGACGCGTCTCACTATATTTTCTGCACTTATGAAACGTTTGATCTTGTTGAACTTATTTTTAACTATATTGTCAAACTCTTTTGGGACCTAAGCTTTGTAAACTCTGAATGTTTTAATGATCAAACGCTGTATTTTCTAAACGACACTTTAGGTCGTTCAATATAACTGTAACTATGGTGCTATGACAGTCACCCCAGGTATTCCATTCCGCTGCCATTCAGGTATTTTGGGGGTGTGACATGAAGTTTTACTTAAACTTTCACTTTCTTTTAAAGGTTTATTATCAACTACATTACTTTTTGGTTGAACACCATATTTTAATTTAGGTAGTTGAAATTCAGGTAAGCCTGTGTGTTCTAGGTCGATTCCTGGGGGTGAAGGAATACCTCTATATGGTGGAGGAACAGATTTGTATCCAACACCAGACTTAGCTTTATTTATTACTTGACATTCAATTAAGTTGGTCACACCCTTAGATGCATAATCTAGTGTTTTGACACTTATTTGAATGTTTTCTTTAGCTTTACTAAGCCTATCTACTTCAGCTTTCAAGTTACTAATGTCAACATCTTTAAACATTATTTCTCTTTCAAGAAGAATTTTGACATCAGTAAAGGTAGATTCATTTGTTTGAAAATGTATGACTTGTTCTTCTAGAGTAGCTATACCTCTTTTATGATTGGTTAAGTTATGAGCTGTATTAATTAACTCTGTCCTTTAATTCTCATAACGTTTGGTTAAGGTTTCTAAACTTTTAAGAGTAGAACAATTATTTGAACAAACTTTATCAGATTGTACCTCTGTGGAGAAAGCCATAAGAGCTGTCTGAGGAGAATCTTCTTCTTCATCAGCTGTAAAGCTCCAATCAAATCCTAATCCATCATAGCTACCATAGCCTTTGGATTGGTTGATTCCCCTGTTTTGGACTTTCTTCCAAAACCTCTATTCTTGCTATCTTGCTGCCTTGGCCATCTACATTCTCTTGAGAAGTGCCCCAACATATGACAGTTATAGCATTCTGTCTTTGACTTGTCAAAACCAGCAGTATCATTGCTGCTGATGGTGAGTTTCTTCCCCGTCCTTTGATAGAATTTCTTAGCCCTCATGCTAAGAAGAGAAATTTGCCATTTTAGGTCCATCTCTTCTAAATCATCATCATTGATTTCCAGAAGATCTTCATGAGTAAGCATGGACCCATTATTCTGACTTGTGAAAAAGGCACAACAAGCCTTTTCATTCAATATACCAAAAGTACTGCTTGATGAACTAGCAGCACCAATTCCATTATCAACCTTTTCATCTTTAACTGGGTTTGAGATACTAGGAGATGACATAAAAGCCATGTTCCCAATATATGAACTAGAGACACCAGTTTTCTTTACTTCTTATTCCACAATTTTAAAGTTGCTATACAAATCCATAAGATCCATAGTGTCTATGTCTGGTTTATTCTTCCAGACAACAACATGCATAACCCATTCTTCAGGCAAGCTTATCAGAAATTTTGAGTTTAAATCTTCTTGAGGTATATCAACCCCAAGAACAGCAAGTTGGCTCACAATTTTCTGTAGCCTTGTAAACATGTGGTCAAGAGATTCATTCATGGTTGATGAGAAATTTTCAAACTGTTGCTTGAGAAGGGTTTTCTGGGTCTTCTCTGTGGCTTCATTCCCTCCATATCTTGCAATAATTGCCTCAAATAATGACTTGGCATCTTTGAATTTGCTGAAGTTTATAAGTTTATCATTTGGAATGGTCATCATCAGCATGCTTCTAGCCTTGAGGTCATTCTTCTTATTTATTCTTTCTTCAGCAGTTGAAGGGATAGTTTTAAGAACTGTTATTTCCCTACCTTCAACTGTTGATATAGTGGTTGTGGGTTTGAAAGAGTTTCCTTCTTCAATGATTTCCCAGAGAGTGTAATCCTGCACCTGGAAAAACTGTTCTATTCTTAACCTCCACAATTCAAACTCATTCTGTTTGAGAACTGGCAACTTTGCAGCAACATTTGTTTGAACAGACCTCATGTCCATTTCTTCTTCTTTTTCTTCTAAATCAAAGATATCAACCTGGAAAGCTCTGATACCAACTGAGAGGATCACTTGATTTGATCACACACTATGAGGTGTTGGACCTTTGTAATGTGTAAATATGATACTTTGAGTGAATATGACTAAGTATGCGGAATCTACTTAACCACACTTAGAATGTTTATTGGAAATGGAACTGTGATGCTTGAGTTTATTTAACAAAGAACAATGAAAGTATTTAACCAAACGATTCAATATTATTGAAGATAATACGAGTGATCTTCACTATCACTAGGGTTACAAAGACCTTGAATCTTGTGTTTTGTTCTATTGTTTTTCTCTATGTATATCTCTACACACACATATTTTTTCTGCACACTTAAGACATATCTAAGATCTTCCTTTTATAGTCCAAGGAAAAGATCTTTTACAATCTATATATCTTATCTAATCACTAGCTTATGACTTATCTTCATTCTAGCTATATGATGACTTATCTTGTTAGTCATTAAGATACAACATGTATCTAGGATTACAACTCACTTGGAGTCTTCAATTCGATGACTACAACAAATATATTTTCTTGTACACGTATCAGTAGAATAAGTCGTACTTATCTACACAGCTGTTGAATGAGTCATAGCAGCAGCAGAATCCATCAGCTGAAACACCTTCAGTAGAAACATTCTTTCAGCAGAAACACTCTTGTGTTTATCAGCAGGAACGTACTTTGAGCTTTATCATCAGGAACATACTTGATGTATTTTCTTGAGCCTTTATGCTGATTCTTCTGATTATTTAATTCCCAACAGTTTTTAAATAGCTCCCTAATTCGCCAGTTGTCACATCCTCCCAGCCTTAGAAGAAACCCGTCCCGGGTTTCTCTCGGAACAATCCATCTACGTAGTGAAAAGCTTCGGATATCTCTTTCGAAACTCATCCTCACGTTCCCACGTAAATTCCGGTCCATGACGGGAATTCCAACGAAGCTTGATGAGTGGAATACGACTTCGCTTGAGTCCTTTAATCTCTCGATCCAAAATCTCAATCGGTTCTTCCACAAAGTTCAAATTCTCATCTACACGAATGTCCTTCATCGGTATAACCGGTGTCTCATCAGAAAGGCACTTCTTCAAATTACTCACATGAAATACATCGTGAACCTTATTCAATTCCTGTGGTAGTTCCAACCGATAAGCCACGGGCCCAATCCTTTCCAAAATAAGAAATGGTCCAATGTAGCGGGGGTTGAGTTTCCCATGTTTCTCGAAACGTATCACTCCTTTCCAAGACGAGACTTTCAGCATCACTCTGTCTCCAACCTGGAACTCTAGGGGTTTACGTCTCTGATCGGCGTAACTTTTATGCCTATCTCTAGCTGCTTGTAACCGATCACGAATTTGAGTCACTTTCTCAGTAGTCTCCAATATAAGCTCGGGGCCTGTGAGTTGGCTATCTCCAACCTCAGCCCAACCAATAGGTGAATGGCATTTACGACCATATAAAGCTTCGAATGGTGCAGCTTTAAGACTTCTGTGGTAGCTATTGTTATAGGAGAATTCCGTAAGGGGTAGATACTTCTCCCAGCCTTTACCAAAGTCTATTATACATGCACGCAGCATATCCTCCAAAGTCTGAATAGTCCTCTCACTTTGACCGTCGGTTTGGGGATGATATGCAGTACTCATATCAAGTCTCGTCCCCAAAGCGGTTTGAAGTGATCGCCACAAAGCTGACGTGAAACGGCTGTCGCGATAAAAAATAATCAATATCGGAACACCATGACGAGAAATAATTTCTTTCACATACAACCTCGCAAGTTTTTCGACACTATCATTGTTAGCATTGAAAATTATATTAAAAAGTGATGGTCATTCTCATTTATTGTAACGTTGTAATGTGTCGTAGTTTATGTTATTAGAATAGTCAATGGGCCTTGGTCTTGGTAAGCCAATATGTTATTAGTTATGTTTCATAAGCCTTTATAATTCATGTAAACCAAGTCCAAGCCCAAGCCCATTGGGCATCTCATGTTAAGTACTATATAAACACCTCAAAGGCTCATGTGAGGTGTGTGCTTGTGTGTGTATTGTGTGTGTTTTTAATAAAAGTTCTCTTCATCTTATTCTCTCTTTTATACAATATTAACGCCACACCTTATTCATCAAGTCACCATCTTTCCTTCTTCTAGTGCTTATATTTGTGATAAAGTTGCTAGATCTAAGGTCCTACAAGTGGTATCAATCGCCTAACAATGATTTAGGAGTGTGTGGTAATCGTATTTTTCAAGTTTTTTCTTAAAAAGTTGCATTTTTTTCTTGTAAAAGTGCACTTTTTCTTTAGAAAGTCTTGATCTTTAAGTGTTTTAGTGTTAAAGTTGTTGTTTTTCTTGAAGCTTTTGTGATTCTAAGTGTTTTAGGAAAGATTTGATCAAAAAAATCAAGTGGAAAAAGTGTTTTTGGTTGAAAAAATCGGATTTTTTGGCTGTTTGGGTCATTCTACGCGTAAGATTTTGAGTATAGTACAAGTTACAGCTGTCTACAGTACTTTCTACGCGTAAGTTTGAGGTCAAAACCCCTTTTCTACGCATAAGCTTGGTCAAAACCCTCTTCTTACGCATAAGCTCACTTTTCCTACGCATAAGTTGAAGTCTACGCATAAGATCCTACGCCTAAGTTCAGTTTCTACGCAGAAGTTTGCTCTTACGCATAAGATTACATCTTACGCGTAAGTTTCAGAAATCTACGCAAAAGTTTCTTCAAAGGTCTTCTCTTCGTGCATCGGTGACTCAGTACGTCCCTGACTTGGATAAGTTCGTGGAATACTTCGACCCGGGATATCTTTCAAGCTTGGATAAGTTTGAGAGATCATTTTGGTTTGTAAACCTTACATGTAAAAATCTTACGCATAAGCTAAACCTTACGCGTAACTAATCTTACGCATAAACACAAAGCCTACGCATAAACTACTAATCTTACGCATAAGTATTTTTCTTACGCATAAGTTTACTGTTTACGCATAACTTTTGTTTACGCATAACATTTCCTACGCATAAGATTCTGTTTACGCATAAGTTTACCCTTTACGCTTAAGTTTACTGTTTACGCATAAGATCAAGCTTTACGCGTAAGTTTTGACTTTTGACAACCAAACTTCAAACGGCCATAACTTTTGAACCGTAACTCCGTTTTCGACGAATCAGCTGTCAAAACGACCGTGAGACAGAGGAGAACGACACGCTAAATAAATATATCGATTTAGGCGAAGTTTCGAGGCCTAAAAACGCTCCGAGAAGAAGTTATTGAGGTTTTAAGGTTTTAGATCAAATTTTTCACCATAAAAACTTGCATCAACTTACACTAATCACAACTCCTACTTCGTTGGAACGATCCAAGACTCAACTTTATCAATCTACACTTCATCAATGGCAACTCAGCAAGACATTCATGCAGCCGGTGCGGAAAACCGATCTCCTATGCTTGAAAAAGGTGGATATCTCCCATGGACAAGCCGCATGCTTCGTTACATCAAAACAAAGCATGATGGTAAATTAATGATCAACTCCATTACAAATGGTCCATTCAAGCCACGGCAAGTTCAAATTGAAGGTAATCCAAATACAACACCTCCTACTCAACCATTCGTGCGTGAACAAACAGAAGCAGATTACACAAAGGAAGACAAGAAGCAGATCGCCGCAGATGATATGGCAATGCATTTAATCCAACTTGGATTACCACGGGAGATCTTTGCTGCGGTCGACAGCTGTGAAACTGCTCATGCTATGTGGGAACGTGTTAGAAGGATATGTCATGGAACAGAGATTGGACAACAAGACGTTGAGAACAAACTTCTTACTGAATGGGAGAATTTCACATCTACTAAGGTGAACAGATTGAATCCTACTACACAAGATTTTGCATTTTGATGAATGAGTTAATCAGAAACAAGTTGACACCTCGAACAATTGCAACAAACATCAAATTCATCAACAACCTTCCAGAAGAATGGGGTCATTATGTTACAATTGTCAATCAAACAAAGGATTTACATAAGGTGAATTATGATCAACTCTATGACTTTTTGAAGTAAAACCAAGCTGAGGCTAATGAAGTAAGGAAAGAAAGATTGGCAAAGAATCATGATCCTCTCGCATTAATTGCTACTACACCAACACCGCTACCAGTGAACACACAACAACCATCATCATCTTCCACTCACAACTACATGCAACCATCATACATTCAACAACCAACACCGGTCTACCAACAACAGTTCTACCCACAGCAACAACAACATGTTATTCTACAACAGCAATACCAACAATTCCAAGAACCAGAATTCACTGAAAATGATGAAGCTACTGCAGCATTGATCCAAGCGTTTGCTTTTCTGTCAAAGGCATTCCAAGGACGTTATTCTACACCAACAAACAACAACCAAAGGATTTCATCGAACACTCGCAACAAGCAGATTGCTAAGCCGAGTTTCAATATGGGCAACGGAGGCCAAATGGTTGGAGTTTATGGGAATCAGCAAGGATATGCTACTGGAATTAACATGGGGAATCAGAATATGCTGAATACAGGGAATCAGAATGCAGGAAATAAGTATGGTCAATATGCAGGGAATCAGTTGGGTCAGTTTGTTGGAAATCAGAGGGGTCAGAATGTTGGTAATCAGGCAATGGGTAATCAGAATAGAAATGTTGCAGCTCCAGTAGTTGGGAATTTGGGAAATGTGAATCAGGGTAATCCGGTAAAGTGTTTCAACTGTCAGGGTGTAGGTCATATGGCAAGGAACTGTCCTACTAAGCCGAACAAGAAAGACACAGCGTACTTGCAGAAAGCATTACTGTTGGCACAAAAGAATGAGGCAGGGTTTCAGTTGAACGCAGAGGAGAATGATTTTATGGCTCTTATGGATGACATGGAAGATAGAGAGGATATCGATGCAAACTGCATATTCTTGGCAAATCTTCAGGAAGCTAAGTATGACACGGATTCTGATACACTTCCTATTTATGACACCAATGCACCATCTGAGGTACCAAATTTCAACACATGTCACAATAATGATATATATGATATGTCTCCTCATGAGGAACAACATTCTGAAAAGCTAGCACCTACTTATGATACATACCTGGACACGCCAAGTAGTAGCAATACTCCTTCAGCAACTCCATATGTGAATCATAATGGAGGCTTCATTTCACAGCATGCTGAGAATGATGAGGAAACACGTGCTTTGTTTGAATCATTATTGAATAATTGTCGTATTGAAATTGAGAATGTGAAAAAGGTCAATCGCGATGTTAACACCGCGAATGTTAAATTGACCGCTGAGCTTGAGAGTTACAAAGAAAATGTTAAAGCCTTTGAATTTCATAACAAAAGATTGTCTGAATTAGAAACTGGTTATCAAAATTCCGTTTCAAGGGAAAAACAATTGCAACTCAAGTTTGATACACTTGATGTTAATTCTTTCAAAAAGATAAAATCTTTAAACGCGGAAATTTCTGATTTACAAAACCAACTTTCTAAACAAAAATCAGCTTATACCAATCTTGAAAAAGAAAGGGACGAGCTGAAAAAGGACTTTGCAAAGAAAGAAGACAAACTTTTGGCCGAAATCGTAGAGTCAGAACACATGATTGCACATTTAGAAGAATTAGTGGTTAAGTCGGGTCAGTCAAGTCAAACAATGAAAATGATTTCAAATCAAACTAATCCGATTTACCATACGAAACATAAAGTGGCTCTTGGTAACAACACCCCCTGTAATCTCAAGAAAGCTCAACAAGAACAGAATGTTTTGTATAATGGTAATATGATTTACACTAAACATGATCCTTCCGTCGTTCGGGATTCTGTGCAAACGATAGAACATGTCGAAGAGAGCATTACTAAAATGAAACAAAAGGATTTGAAGCCCATTGATTACAACAAATTGAACAAACTTTCGGGAATTACTTTTGTTCCACAAAAAGAACCATCTGTGTTTTCCATAAAACGACCATTCTCAAAAATGTTTTCTAAGAAAGTAATTGCTTCCAAATCTCTTTCAAAAATATAACAACTGTCTTCTAACAACACTTTTAATACAAGTGAGGCTAGAGACATTTTGGATGACGTTAAAAAGAGAATTCAAGAACTTCAAAATATTGTTGCTTCTAAAACTACAATCAATATTAACAACTGGCATTCCAGTTTTCATATTGAGCAGAAAAAAGTTTTTGAAAACGAAATTACTATCCCACTGAATAACATCAGTGCGAGGGTAATCCATTTTGAACAAGTTTTCTTAATAGAAACGGCCGACTTTGTCAAGGACCACAAATCCCTGGTAAACGAAGCTAATGAAACTCGTGAAAACATGAATGTTTTGGAAAACCTAAATGATTCTCTCTTTGAAGCTGTTATGACCACTGATATTATGTCCATCATTTTACAAACATATTCGGTTCAAGACGATGAACGACTAAGAGCTGAGACCTCCGCAATTGTTTCAAAATATGAAAATGCTCTTATAAAGCTTGAAAAAGAAAATGTGTCATATTTTAAACAACTTGATCGAAAAAAGGAAGAATGCAAGTATGACAAATTGTCGTATGAGCGTGCGTTAAAGAACATGAAAGAGCAAAATGATCTTTTGAGGGCTCAGCTTGAAAGTCAAAAAGGAAAGGGTGAGGAAACCAAGTTTGCAAAACCATTGACTTCGGAGAAACCAAATGTTTCAAACACAGTTCAAAAACCAAAAATGTCAATTTCATGGTTTGCTCCAAAAGTCGATGAGAAAAAGGATTTGACAAAACCAGTCACTCCAACACCCTTGCCAAAGAAAAGTGAAAATGTTAAGATTGTTGAGAAAGGAAAAGCGGTTGTCGAAACACCAAAAGTGATAGCACCTGGCCTTTTTAGGATTAGTCCCACTAGTGCGTCTGCCTCAACATCTAAGACAAATGACAAATGCATAAAGGCTAATTCTAAAGAATCTAGGGATGCTAAAAAGGACAACAATATAAATCCTAATGTGTGTGCCTTACCTTCTACAGGATTAGAAAGCACCTCTAGGAGCAGCAGACTAACGCCTAGGAGCAATACAAGGAACATTAGAGTCTCGCCTGTTTCTAAGAGTAGTAGCAAGAATAAAGCTGAAGAAGTAGAAGAACACCCTAGGAATTTATCGCTTTGTAATAAGAGACATGTTTCATCTGAATGTAATGTCGAAAGTACTGTTTCTATTACATGTAATGACTCTGTTTGTTTAATATGCAAGAAATGTTTTATTAATGATGTTCATGATGAATGTGTTTCTAAGCATGTGAATGTTACGCCTGAACAGAAGAATGTTCCAAAAAGACCTAGTGCTAGATCCAGATCTATAGAAAGATTAGTTGCACGATTTAGGACTACCACTATTAGTCGAATGCCTAGGAACTACCTTAAGTTTTGTATGTGGATTCCGACGGGTAGAGAGTTCACTCTTCAGAACGGCAAATTAGAAATAGCTCAAGCTAAACAAGTAGCAACTGTCTATGAGTGTGACTTAGATTTTACTCCTAACCCCATGGAACCAAATTCAAAACGGTTT
Organism: Artemisia argyi; assembly: GCA_030686995.1. Taxonomy (NCBI): domain Eukaryota; kingdom Viridiplantae; phylum Streptophyta; class Magnoliopsida; order Asterales; family Asteraceae; genus Artemisia; species Artemisia argyi. Next base: position 144,051,136 of record CM060680.1, on the reverse strand, counting down.
CCAAATACAAACTCTTCTGTTCTTGGCAGGTTATCAAAATATGTCTTTGGATCGTCGACTCAGGTTGCTCCAAGCACATGACCAGGAATTTAAAGCTGCTGATCAATTTCGTCTGGAAATTCAAGGGAACTGTACGATTTGGAAATGATCATGTAGCAGCTATTCAGGGTTATGGAGATCTTCGGTTTGGGAATATTTTAATCACTCGAGTTTACTATGTCGAAGGGTTAGGACACAACTTGTTTTCAGTCGGGCAGTTTTGTGATGCAGATTTAGAAGTTGCATTCAGGCGAAACACGGTTTTTATTAGAAATTTGGTTGGTGATGATCTCTTAACTGGTAATCGTGGTACAAACTTGTATGCTATCGACATTAACCAAATGGCTTCTACATCACCAATTTGTCTTATGACAAGGGCAACCGAAACTAAGTCCTGGCTGTGGCATAGAAGATTATCCCATCTCAATTTCAACACGATAAACAAGTTAGCCAAAGACAACATCGTCACCAGACTTCCTAAGTTCAAATACACCAAGGAACACCTATGTCCATCATGCGAACAAGGAAAAAGTAAAAGAGCATCATATAAACCCAAAACCGTACCTAGTTCGGAAGGAAGGTTACATATGTTGCACATGGACTTATGTGGCCCAATGACAGTTGAAAGCATTAATAGGAAGAAGTATATTCTTGTTATTGTTGATGATTATTCAAGATATACTTGGGTAAAGTTTTTGAGATCAAAAGACGAAGCACCAGGCATCATCATCACCTTTCTGAAGCGTATTCAAGTTCTACTTCAAGCTCCAGTAAGGATAATAAGAACAGACAATGGCACATAATTTACAAACCAGGAGCTAAGGACTTACCTTGAAGATGTTGGAATCACACACCAAACATCAGTTGTTAGAGCTCCACAACAGAATGGGGTAGTTGAAAGAAGAAATAGAACTCTTGTGGAAGCTGCTCGCACAATGCTGATTTTTTCTAGTGCACCACTATTCTTATGGGCTGATGCTGTAGCCACTGCTTGCTTTACTCAAAACCGATCCCTAGTCCATCCGAGATTCAATAAAACCCCATATGAGCTAGTGAACAACCGTAAACCTGACATCTCTTACCTTCACGTGTTTGGCGCTTTGTGCTATCCGACGAATGACAGAGAAGATCTAGGAAAGTTAAAAGCTAAGGGTGATATTGGAATCTTCATTGGATATTCAGAAAACTCGAGGGCATTCAAGGTGTATAATAGAAGAACGAAAAGGATAATGGAGACGATGAATGTGAAGTTTGACGACATTTCACAAATGGCTTCTGAGAGACTCGCTCTAGAACCCGCGCTTAATCCAATGGCTTCTAATCAAAACAGATTAGGACCCGCACCAAACCAGCAGACTTCTGGACACATCAGTTCAGGACTCGTACCTCAAGGAGCTCAGTCAACAAACACGGATAAACCTTCAGAACAAGAACTGGAAAATTTCTTTGAGCTAATGTTTGATGAATATTATGGTGGAACTTCGACAAATGCATCTCATCAACATTCCGCTGCACCCACTCAAAACCATCAACCACCACCACCATTACAAGATGCATCTATTACAATCGAAGTTGAAGCACCAACTACCTCAACATCATCAACACCTACTCCAGCAACTCCAGTTATTGAAACTGATCTACCAAGAGTTGATGAGCAAAATCAAAACACAAATTTTCAAGAAGAACCTACAAATAATTCAAACGATGTTGCGTTAGAAGAAGAAGAAGAAGTATTTGAAAACCCATTTGCTGCAGATTCTGCTGAATCTTCTTCAAGGTTACAAGAACCATCTAACACACATTCGTTACACCCAAGGTACCCTTCTACGTTTCAATGGACAAAAGACCATCCAATAGAACAAGTTATTGGTGAACCTTCAAAGCCAGTTCTGACAAGGAGACAACTAGCCACTGATCTCGAATTGTGCATCTACGTTTGCTCAATCAGCCTCAAAGAACCGAAGAACATTCAGGAAGCAATGGCAGAAAACCCTTGGATTGAAGCGATGCAGGAGGAATTTCTTAAATACCTGTTACATGATAGTTGGGAACTTGTTGAACGACCACTTGATAAACGTGTTCTTGACCTCAAGTGGTTGTGGAAGAACAAACTGGATGAGGAAATGACTGTAATTTGTAACAAAGCTCGTCTTGTGGCTAAAGGTTATCCACAAAAAGAAGGGATAGATTTCGAGGAATCATTTGCGCCTGTAGCTAGACTTGAAGCAGTCCGGATTTTCTTAGCCTATGCCGCTCACAAAAACATCACAGTCTATCAGATAGACATTAAGACAGCTTTCTTGAATGGAACTCTGAAAGAAGAAGTGTATGTGAGTCAGCCAGAGGGATTCATCAACAAGATCATCCAGACTACGTCTACAAGCTTAAGAAAGCAATTTATGGTTTAAAACAAGCTCCAAGAGCGTGGTATGACGAACTATCATCTTTCTTGCTTAAAAACAATTTCACAAAAGGAACGGTTGATGACACCTTGTTTATCAAAAAAATTCAAAGATGACATTTTGATCGTTCAAATTTACGTGGACGACATTATTTTTGGATCAACCAATCCTAACCATTCAAAACATTTTGAAAATCTCATGAAAAGTAAATTTGAAATGTCCATGATGGGGGAACTAAAATTCTTTCTTGGTTTACAAATCCATCAATCCCCTCGTGGTATCTTTATCAATCAAGCTAAATATACAATAGAGATTTTGAAAAAACATGGAATGGAAAACTGTGATTCTGTTGGTACACCAATGGTCACTTCACCAAAAATAGGTGCTGATTTGTTTGGGAAACCCATCGATCCGAAGAAATATCGGAGCATGATCGGTTCTCTCATGTACCTAACTGCTAGCCGACCCGACATTCAATTTGCTGTTTGTTTGTTAGCACGGTTTCAGGCAAAGCCTACTGAACTTCACCTCAAAGTGGTTAAACTGATCTTTCGGTACCTACGAAGCACCATTAACATGGGACTTTGGTATCCGAAGGATTCGGGGTTTAATCTAACAGCATTTTTAGATGCAGACCATGCTGGTGATCAAGTTACAGCAAAGAGTACATCAGGTGGAGCACAATTTTTGGGTGAAAAGCTAGTAAGCTGGTCGTCAAAAGAAACAGGACTGTACTGCACTATCAACCGCCGAAGCCGAGTATGTGTCTCTATCTACGTGTTGTGCCCAAGTTCTTTGGATGCGGACACAGCTCACAGATTATGGCTTTACTTTTGACAGAATACCTATGTATTGTGACTCAAAAAGTGCCATAGCCATCTCGTGCAATCCCGTACATCACTCTAAGACGAAGCATATCAAAGTCCGCTACCATTTCATCAAAGAACACGTAGAAGAGGGTACTGTTGAATTATTTTTCGTTAAGACTGATTATCAACTCGCCGATCTATTTACTAAAGCCCTTCCAAAAGAACGGTTTGACTATTTAGTTCGACGAATTGGCATGCGAAGCCTAACTCCTGAGGAGCTAGAACGTCTTCTCGAATCTTCTTGAAAAAGTTTTCAAAATCGCTTCGCTGTAAATATTTTTTGAAAAACAAAATACAAAAATTGAAAAACCAACAAAAACAAAATACAAAAATATAAAATTTCAAAAAATACAAAAACAATATAAAATCAAAAAAAAATCCAAAAATATTCTTCTCACGACATGTCTCTCGTATAAATCAATATTCTGTACGTTTCTAGAAATGTCATTCAACAATGATACGGACATGTACAGGTGCTTGAGCGGGAGTTCTTTTAAATGTTTTTTTCTAAAACATGTCGTTTCTCAAAAGTTTCTTCACAATGGCTTTCGTATACATCAGTACGAAACCCGGACCCGAACAATGACTTTTGATTATTTTCAAATCAAGGACTCGTACGTTCAATGATGAACTCTTTTTCAAAAAGTTCGAGTCTAAACAAACGAAAAAGATTTCAAACATAAACTCGTTTTCAAAACCAAATTCTTGAGCACTTTTTCAAAATTGTTCAAAAGATATTCCCAAATCTCTCAAAATTAGTGCTCAAGATAACTCCTCCAAACCCTTAATTGATTTTAAAATGTGCAATCATTAAAGGGGGAGTATAAAAAAAATGTTCCAAATTCATGCAGAATCTGTCTTTCTCTCCAAAAGCTTTTTCTTAATCTGTTGATATCAAAAATATCACGCTATGCTATTTTTGAGGGGGAGAAGACATGATTAAAATGTGATCAAAGATGTTTAAAGTTTGTGACTGAATCTCAGAAGAGCTTGACTCAGTAAGTACTAATGAATTGACGAAGCTTAAAATGCCAGTAATCGAAAAGACTTGTCCTGGATGGGTAATAATTTCAAGCTAGTCCAACTAGTGATGTAAGCGTGTCTCGAATAGGACTTGTCTGAGTAGAATGTACCATATCGAGATACTTTCTTTGGACTTGACCAGGACGGGTAATAATTTCAAGCTAGTCTAACTAGTGATGTAAGCGTGTCTCGAATCGGTCATGTTCGCTGAAAGTTCAAAAAGTGCAAACTCCTCACGCATGTGCAAATTTCTTAAATAATTCATGAGCACATGTGAAGGGGGAGTCCTTCAAAAGAAATGCAAAACTCTCAAAGTGGTAACAACAATGTGTTTTATTTTCATAAACACTTTGAGAGATTTTCTATAAATGGTTTTATGGCAATGATAGGATAGTCATGGAGTTATAAGGTGACTAAGGTTAGGAAAAACCGTCCTATGATCCGCCAGAGCCGGAGGGATCTACCCAAGGACAATTCCAATAGATTAGAATTAGAAGTCCTTAGGTATGATTGAAAAAAAGGAGAAAATGAGAAAGGAGAAAGAAGGGTTGAAGAATTAAAAAGAAAAGTTATGAAAAAGGGTGAAAAGAAATAGCCCTCCAAATGTTCAACCTTAGGGCAGACACCGGGTACAATTCATACGCTACTGGTTCTTACTAAGGTGACACCGGTATTGAAGATAAAACGTCATGGACCCAGTGACGCACTGCACTAAACCTTCTTAACCACTCAAGTTCTCTTAAAAGAGCTTGTTTCATTCTCACGGGGAACCGGTGTAATCTATCGACCTGTCTCTTAGAGATGGTTGATATTGAAGCAGGAGACCTCTCCCTAATCTCCGCATAGGAAACCATATGTGCACTTATCGAGTCTAGAGCCCTGAGATTCATCAAAAGATCTCATAGGAACACATGATATCTCTACACTGGTTGTTCATCATTAAGGACACTAGATGTAAACCTAAGAGTCCTACGCAGATCTTTGCAATCTGCCAGAACATTTATGAGAGGATTCACATTTATGATTCTCAATGATTGAATGGAAACTCCTGCCAGGGTCAACATCAAACAGCCCTGACAGTAGGTCACTTCGGTAATTCTTTATGGGTTACGCTTAGTGTTCGCGGTGGTTTCAAATGGTTTACAGTCGTGGAGTGATCCCCAGCGACTCACCCAATCATTGAGCTACTAAGTAGGTCTTGTAAGCTCTCTCGAGAGTATCTGACATGGGAACGGCCTTGGTAAGGGTTAGAAGGAGTCTTCACACTATGCTGTTGACGATCTCTAATTCTTATCTGTAAGTACCGGATGTTTTATTGCTAACTGTTTATATGCAGGGACACTTCATCTCCATGACGACAGATTCGACATGCTCATACATACATCTGGAAGTTAAAGAAAGCTCCCCCAAAGATCTATACAACACAAAGTTCTAAGAAAGATTCTACGCCAAAAAGAAGAATCTACAAAGTATAAAGACTAAAGATCATAGTGAAAGAAAGGGAACTACGTGCATATGAATATCAAAGTCCAAAGATGTATGAGCATGTTGGAATGGCAAACAACCACCACAGACGCAGAAGTGACGAAAGGCTGATAACTCCACATCACAAAGGAACAAAGAACGATGAAAAGTCAGTCATCAAAGATCACAAAGCATGAAGGAACAAAGACTAATGACTATTCTACTACGACACACAATGGGCAACAACAAAGAACAAAGAAGACCTAATCACGTGGAACATCATTCGAATGACCACCCCTTAGGGGGAGATTGTTCGCATTGAAAATTATATTAAAAAGTGATGGTCATTCTCATTTATTGTAACGTTGTAATGTGTCGTAGTTTATGTTATTAGAATAGTCAATGGGCCTTGGTCTTGGTAAGCTAATATGTTATTAGTTATGTTTCATAAGCCTTTATAATTCATGTAAACCAAGTCCAAGCCCAAGCCCAAGCCCATAGGGCATCTCATGTTAAGTACTATATAAACACCTCAAAGGCTCATGTGAGGTGTGTGCTTGTGTGTGTATTGTGTGTGTTTTTAATAAAAGGTCTCTTCATCTTATTCTCTCTTTTATACAATATTAACGCCACACCTTATTCATCAAGTCACCATCTTTCCTTCTTCTAGTGCTTATATTTGTGATAAAGTTGATAGATCTAAGGTCCTACAATCATCTTCACTAATCGCCAGGAAATGAGCAGACTTAGTCAATCGATCCACAATTACCTAGATAGCATCACAACCGCTAGCTGTCTTCGGTAATTTGGTAATAAAGTCCATCGTAATCCACTCCCACTTCCAAACTGGAAGTTCTGGCTGTGTCAATAATCCTGATGGTCTTTGATGTTCTGCCTTAACCTTTGAACAAGTCAAACATTTGCTGACATACAATGCTATATCTGCCTTCATGTTTGGCCACCAATATAACTTCTTCAAATCCTGGTACATCTTGTCAGACCCAGGATGAATAGATTATCTTGACTTATGCGACTCATGCATAATCAACTCTCAAATTCCTGCATACAATGGTACTCAACTTTGGTCTCCAAAACACAATATTCCATCAGAACGCTTAACAAATATCTTCTCGTTTTCTGCCATCCCAAATATATTCTCAGCAGGTCGGTTTTCTGCTTTCAACGATTCTGTTTGAGCTTCTAATATTTGAGACGGTAACGGCAATACGATAGTCATTCCTAATGACCTAACTCATAACGGTGGTATTCTCTCCTTTTGACTAAGAGCATCAGCAACGACGTTTGCTTTACCAGGATGATAGCGGATTTCGCAATCATAATCGCTTAGTAGCTCAATCCAATGTCGCTGTCTCATGTTGAGCTCTTTCTGATTCAAGATGTGTTGTAGACTTTTGTGATCAGTGAATACAACACACTTGGTTCCATACAAATAATGTCTCCATATCCTTAAGGCAAAAACCACAGCACCTAACTCCAAATCATGGGTGGTGTAGTTCTTCTCGTGCTTCTTGAGCTGTCGGGAAGCATAAGCTATCACTTTCTCTCGTTGCATCAACACAACTCCTAAACCTTTATGAGAAGCGTCACAGTAGACGATAAAGTCCTCACTACCTTCAGGTAACGCTAAGATAGGAGCACTACATAACATGTCCTTAAGTAATTGAAACGCTTCCTCTTCCTTATCTCCCCATTCGTATTTAATATTCTTTTGAGTCAATTTAGTCAACGGCTTTGCTATCTTTGAAAATCCCTCAATGAATCTTCGGTAGTAACCAGCTAAACCCAAAAATTGACGAACTTCAGTTGGGGTCGTCGGCGCAGCCCAATCTTTAATCGCTTCAATCTTAGCGGGATCTACCTGAACTCCTTGACTGTCAATCACATGACCCAAAAATTGTACCGTCGGAATCCAAAACTCACATTTGCAGAACTTGGCATACAGCTTCTCCTGCCTGAGCAATTCTAAGATAAGTCTTAGATGCTCCTCGTGCTCTTTCTTACTCTTTGAATAGATTAGAATATCGTCGATGAACATGATCACCAACTTGTC